>JANHZU010001901.1:41084-56705 GCA_032468055.1 Acrochordus granulatus
CCAAGAAGAATTCTGAAGGACTTGTATCCAAAAGCAATTGCTCAATGCCCAGCAGAACAAACATCTCCTCTGATCACTTGAAGAAAAGTGCAACTAACGGTACACTGGCATCGCCATTGATAAGCAAAGTGAGTAGCACACCAGAGCCACACTCCAAAGTTGTTCTAATATGCCTGTGTGAACTTAAAAGAGAAAAAAAATGGGTGGGGAAATTTGCCTACAAGCAAAATCACAAACATTTTCTCAAAAAGGCAACTAGACTTTCATGATTTGATATAATCGGAAAACGTTTTCTTTTTCCTTTTCACGTGGAATTGAGAAAGTCTCCTGGATAGGAGACAAAAATGTTTTGCAATTATATCAAATCATAAAAGTCCAGTTGCTTTTTGAGAGAGAAAAAAATTGCATATTTTTTGCAATTTTGCTATAAATCATGACCTGGGTTAATGAGAATATACATTAGACCTTTGTCTCCAAGCAGTCAGTTTTGGGCCAGTGTAGAGGAATCCATAGCATAGCTATTAAATTAATTGAGTAAGAATGTTGAAGCTCTGTCACCAAACCATGAGAATCTTGACTCTCTGTAACTTCTAAGACCTGGGTGCTAGCCTCACAGATTTATGGGCATTGGAGCTTGTGCAGAGACAGCAGATTTTCAGTGTAACACATACTTATTCCATTTAACTTCTTTCAGTAGATCAAGTGGGGATAAATCTTGCAATGGCTAGGTGTATAACAATGCTTATAACAGCGATCTTGCTCCATTTGTCAAGACCATCAGAGTTATATCTGCTTTTCATCTTCTGGGGTGTGTGCCTATTATGCAGATAACGGTACAGACACAGTGGGTACCTATATACAGCACTTCGGTCTCTCTTTTTCACAGAGACAAGATGCAACCCCGATTAAGAAAGCTTCAGAGACCGAGGAACTTGGTGTTCCTGTTTCCCGCAACACTGTTGTTTCCGACAACAAATCTCAGAATGGGATACTCCCTCCACCTCCTCCTCTTCTCAAGCTCACACCTGCTATTGGGTTCCCATCTCCTAAACTCCCCAGTAAGCCTCCTTTCTTGGATGACTTAAGCAAGAGATCCAAGAAGCAACCAGCTTTGTCTCTCAAAACCTCTCAGGACTTTGGTCAGGCTGATACTGCTAAGCTGGAGATGGCCAAGCAGAGTTCCTGGGGAGCTAAGAACTTGATGGCATCTTTGCAGCTGTTAGGCAGCTCTGGGAGACCCCCTGAAGCCGAAGCGCATGTGGAAGGTGCAGACCTGCCAAGCAAGGACTCATCCTTAGCATCATCGTCATCGTCGTCCAGCAGCTCTTCCTCCTCCAGTCCAGCACATAAGCCAATTAAGGGACCTTCTCAGGCCACAGTGGGAGCTGATGGCGACTCTTCCTCTCAGGAAACAGACTGTGTGTCTGGGAAAGATGCTTCTGAGGACACCAAGTTCGCCAAGCTAAAATCACCATTGTTGGCTAATTTGACTAATCTGGAGTCAGGAAGCACTATGTCACCCCCACCTGCAAAGAAACTGGCACTTTCTGCCAGGAAGGTGTGTTTGGGGAAAGGAACTGGTTTTGCAGTTCTCCAGGCTGGGGGAAAATGGTGGTGACAAAAGTGAAGGCTTGATGAGGGAGCGCCAGGTGGCCTTGCCATCAGTAAAGGTGCTGTATGTCCGGGACATGTATATGTAGGCCATAACCAAGATGATACCTCATTTAGCCAACCTGCAGTGCCCCAGAACACTAGAGTGTATTTGCTGGAAGTGAATTCATACTTGCAGTCCCTGTAGCAAGACCTATTTTCCCTGTGGCCTTGGGATGAAATTGGCTTCTCCTCTTCCTCCCCCTCTTTCAAGTCCTCTTGGCTATTATGGGGAAGATGTAGAACTTTTTGGAGTCTGAGAGCTGCACCAGGCCATTTGAATGGGATGCCAAGGGCTGCCTTCCAAGAAGTGGACAGGACCAGGACAGAAACCTAAAATGGATTTAATTGAACAGTTAAGATGATAATTAATTACTTGAAATACAGATGTAACAAGATTCCCCCTTTGGCCATGATGAGAATGGCCATGCAGTAGTAACTTCCTTGGGGTGGGGTTCTGGGGAAGATCCTCTTGGTTTTGTGAGTCGCCCATGGCCCCGTTCCACGGTCTGTCCATCCCTGGTGGACCTGCAAATAAATGAGGCTTTTTGGGGAGAGATATCCTTTTGCTGTGCTGGGCCAGAACAGGGCAGCGTGGCGTGAGTGTGACCTTCAGGAATCAGGCCTAGCATGTCCTGGGAAATGGGAAGGTGTCAGTGGCCTGTTATTTATTCTAACACGTCTTCTGCCTTTTGACATGTCCTTCCTTATTTTCCCTCTATGTTTCTAACCACAAACACTTTTCTGATTCTTCTTCCCCTCCCTCTTCCACCCCTCCCTCTCTTTGTTTTGTCCCCACCCTCTCTTCTTATGCCACCCGCTGTCCCTGGGGTCATGGAAACCTCCTTTTAGACCACCAAGTTTTTATTTATGTCGATAACTACAGGGCAGCAACACCCTGCGGAAAGTGAGCGGCAGTGAGCATCAGGCACCGCCCCACTCCCCCCCAGCTGCCACATATACCACCCAATTCGTCTGCGCTGCTGCACTCGTCCACTCCAGGTAAGCTAAGCCCATTGCGCTTCAGGGCAGGACACCCTGCGTAAGTGGCCCATGTGCCACTCAATATTGATATCTGCAGTATTTTATCCTTTTTCTCAATAAGGCCTTTTGCTAGTGAAGGTTAGAATCCCTCCAGTGCTTTGCCTAAGGATTTCTGGGCTAAAACCCACTAGCTCAGAGGAACCTAAATGATTCAGGTGCTTTTTTGATCCTTGTTATGGGACTGAGAATTGTGTCCAGAAAAGTAAAGTGTCATTGGCACAGCTAGAAATGATACCTGAGAATGATTTCTACTTGAATAATATTAGTAAGTGCTGTCTTTCCCACTCCCGGAAAGCTTTTATTAGTGTCCAGTAATTGGTCTGTGAACTAAACAGCACATTATCTAAGCTTTCTAGAGATAAATACATTTTTTAGGGATGATTCGGCCTCTGGAAACAAAATGTAGTTGTGTTGCTTGTTAGTAAGTGCTTTCTGTGTTACATTTTTAAAGTAAAATTAGCAATTGGTATAGAATAGTTTATTTAGCAAAATGTTTCAGAATGCACATGCTTTGTTTAAGAACTAGGACATCTTAGCTGAATCTTCACCATAAAAAAACAGACTTCTAGGTCAATGGGTACAAATAGTTTAACAGAATGATAAAAAATATTGTAGAGAAATGCCTTTTAGTCATTTGGACATATTACCTCAGAACACCATTATTCTTGTGAACTATGTGATACCTTCAAATGTATCTGTAAAGAGAAAAATTAATATTCACATAAACTTTGGTTTGCTGTAATGATTTGTGAAATAAGCCACAGTTACATAGTTCACACATCACACTTAAGTCACAGCCATGCAAGACACTTTAACGTCCAGCCTGATGTGTGAACCCAGCCATCGTCATATAACATAGCACCTTCAGATTTGGCAGTGAAATAAGGAAATAGAAATTCTGTAATTGGAAAATCTCCATGCTTGGAAGTATGCTAGTTGACAATCCTGAGTCCATGCCCACATCTGTGATTCTCTTTGGATGGAAACAGAAGTAGTGTGAAATCTTTGATACATCCAGTTCTGGAATTGGGATATGTACCTGGAAGCATCCAGATATGTGATAATCCCAGTCTATCTAACTGATGTAAGGGATGTTTGTACAAGAAATTACAGAGATTGTTGATAGTGAACTTTAGAGAACTGAGACAGCAGTGATGTTCTCCAAAGTTTCCAAAGCTTCAGAATCTTCTGGGTCTTAACTTTATGTTTATTTGGTTGTTTAGGGTGCTCTCACCTGCTGCTTCCAAATCTTCAGTACCTTCACAAACAGCTGACAGCCCCTTTGTCAACTTCATGTCCACATCCAGCTTCAAATCGTGCTCCCCCTCTGCTGCTACCCTTCTTCCATCACCTGTTGTGCCCACAGTGGCACCACACCTCTCTTATCCAGAGAACAGCAAACAGCCATTTGTTGTCAGCAATAAGAAGAAGAAAAGGAAGTATAGATTTCCAGTGGAAGAGCAGGATGATCATGGTAGCCAAAACATGAAAGACTTCAATGGTGAGAGGACTTGGATCTTCAGTCCTCTGAGCAAGAGGAGGCAACTTGAGGAAAATGGCAGCATTGTGACTTCCCCTGCACAAGAAGACAATTCAGTGATAACTAGGGAGGGAGAAGAGATAGAACAGGCTGGAGACTACAGGGCATTAACTACTAGTCAAAGTAGTTCCATCCAGAAGAAGAAGAAAAAGAAGAAGAAGAAAAGGCTGCAGCAGAGTGAGGAAGACTGCTCATCTTTGTTGTTTCCTGTGAACTGGTAAGCATTGCTTAGCTGGTTGTCTCATGCCATGTTTTTCCTGACCAGTTTTGATGGTATGTGGGAAAGACCTTGGAAAACAGGGCAAAGAGATGCTGCCTAGGGACCAGTTAGTTAAGAGACAGCATAGTCCACAGCTGGATAATGGTTGGGGCAAGAGGCTCAGAAGAAACCCTTCCTAGTTTCCCAGGCTGTAAAGAAGAAGGCTGGAGAATTGTACTTTCAGACTTGTAAGATTCTGTTAATGCAGCTTTACATTGAAGAACAAGTAGCTTATCTGTTGCGTTTCCTGTCTGGTCTACTTGGTAAGGCTGACACCAATAAACAGGAGTATCAATTCTGCTGTTTGCCAATTTCTAATTTCCCAATAGTGGAGCCAAAGTGGTCTTTTCTTCTCACTATAACAGCATAACCTTGCTTTGTCTCTGAGAGGGACACATAGGAAGACTCTTAAGAAGAGGGAACTATTTTTTTCCCTTTTCCCCCACTGCTTGCATATCCAGATTAAAGGAAAATATGTCTTCTTGTTACTGCTGATTTAAAGAATGTTTGGTCTTTTAAGCTTCTCCCAAACTTTCCATTTAAAGAAATCACTTTTGTTTGTTATGTGCAGCTGCCCTCCTCCACCTGAAATAAGATCCTGTAGGACAAAGAAGAAGAAGAAAAAGAAGAAACAATTGCCTTCACCCAGTTCAGACAAGAGCACTTCTTCTGGAGAGAGTGAGCACCACAAACAAAAGCAAAGAGAGAAATTGCATTGTCCTGTGGCTGAAACCAGTAGCTTCCAAGAAGATCTAAATGAGAATGGCCTTTCCATAGCCAGAGGCAGCCCTCCAGGTTGGTGACACATCTGCATCCAGGTTGATTGGGTAGGGGAAAGCAAGGGAGGCCAGAATCTGTATAGCAGAGGTAAATGTTAATTTCATATCCCCACCTAAAGTATTATTGTTGCTTTCTTGATACGGTGTAGACGACTTTCCATTTGCTGCACTCAAACTGAATTGTAAAAAAATCTATTACATTAACTGTGAATTCCAAAACTAAGAGCTGAAGTGACATGTGTGTATCCAAATTAAAATAGAAGCATGTTATCGCACTAAGATCTTTTTAAGAAATATCTTTTTATGTCCATGGTGTTTAAACCTCATTTGGGGATTTAACAGATTAGGCATCTGTGCCTAAATAAACCACATTGCTAGTTTTTCATCTGCCTTGATTTAAGTAAACAAACAGCATTTCCCCTCCCTACGCACAAACATGCACAGATATTTTGAAAAGGAATTGATCTTGGTTATGGATTCTGGCTGTAAATGCTTGAATTACAACTTACTTTTTCTTGAACGTTTAGTACAGTGAAGAATAATTTGCAGAACTGAAATACTTCAAGGTGTTTTATATGTTTCCCTTGAAGGTGAGGAATTTGCCTATCACTCCAGTGCATTAAGAATGTACCGCCCTAAAGGAATATTTATAGATGTCCTATTTTGCTCAACTTGTTGAAAAGACCAAGTTTGCATGTACATCTCTTGCATCAATTCATCTTTCTCTTCTCACAACAGCATTGGCTTGGGGCAGCCAGATCAGACATAGGGACAAGTTCTCCCTCAATATCCTGAGCCCAAAGAAAGAAATTATGCAGCACGAATGTGGACCAGCTGATGTAGTTCAGGAGTTACTGAAGGATTCTTTGGATAAAGCTTATGGAAAGCAAGGTACATCTGGAATTCTTCCTTCTCCAATTAAGCTTTCACCAGGACTTTGGAAGCCTTTCTTGCTGGGAACCTGCATGTTCTTCCAAGTTTTTACTGGGTTATACTGCTGCATGCTTGTACATTTTTTTAACTGGATGTCTGTTTCACTTTCTAGTTAAGGTGATGGAAAAAAGTGGGCAAGTCCTCAGTTAATGACAGTAATTGGGACCAGAGTATCTGATACTAAGCAACATGTACATTACTGAACGTGCCACAGAGTACGTGAGGATAAAAATTCTGGCATTTCCAATTGTTATTGTTAAGCAAATTTCCATGGGTCATTGAATGAAAATGTCACATGGTGTTCATTGCAACCTCCTGCTGGCTTTCCCATTGACTTTGCTTATAGAAAGCCACCAAAATAAGGTTGCCAGTGGCGCTTATATGACTGGGGATGCTGCAACCAACCTATATATGAAGATTAATCGTAATTACTGGTTCAGCATTTTTATCCTAAGTGCAAACAGTTGCTGAACAACTGGTCATTGAATGAGGGCCATCTGTATAAATAAGGAAAGTTAGAGTTTGGAAAATATAATGTAATATGATGAACCTAGCTGTTGGCCTTGGAGGCTCTGAATTTTCTAACCAAATTTGATATCAAGCAGTAAATTATAACCTCTGAAAAATGATTACCTAAACTCTTTCTAACTTCTTCCATCAGAATTGTAGGATCTTAGGGAGCTAAGAAAGGGCTTTGGAACAGAGGAATTTCCAATACAATGTATGGGAATGATTCATGCAAAATTCTTATCTGGTTTCTCTTTCTTCAACTACTGGAAATGTGCCAAGTTTGGAAAGGTTCTCACCATCCTAAACCATTAAGGACTGATATTTCTGTAATGAAAGAAAGCAAACATCGAAAAATTGTAAAAATATTTTGTTTGTTTTGTGAAGGCTTCCTGAGGTTTATGATGGAGACGTCTGAATGTAAAGTATTCTTATTTCCCTGCGGGCACCTCTAAAAATAGATGATTCTTCAGAGCAAAAATAAGGAATCCATTGTAAGCTGAAATAAAGAGGTTGGATACTATTACTGTCAACTCTGCTTTTAATCCACAGTTTTAACATGGGATGGTGAAGCATCTGCTATCAGCCAGGATGCTGCACATGATTCTATATGGTCCCAGAAGCAGTCCATCCTTGATGATTGGGATGAGGAATTTGACAGTGGAAAGGTACGGAACCATTTGGTGTGAGCTTAACCAATGCCCTAATTCTTCCATTTGGATTGAATTTCACCATTTTCCATTTTGAAATTCATGCTTTTGATAAATATGCATCCATGCATAAATATGCAGCTATGTAATGTACGCAGTAGAATTGCAATGTATTTTGGTCAAAGCTATATATAGTCCATGGCTACATTAGATCTTGGATTCAGTGAGAAGCCCATAGTAATAAATTCTAATGCTTCAACTTTTCAGATATTTTCTCCCATGGTTCTTTAATAAAGAAGTCTTGAAAAACTTAGAATGTTTGTAGATGGTCACGAGCACTTTGATTTTAGGAGGAAGTGAAAGCTTGAAAATATTTGTGTCAAAATTCAGTTGTTTTAAAACCAAGCTCTTATGGAAACTCATTGTCCACTCTGCACTGTTTTGTATTTCTATAGGATAATTCCTGTCAGAACTTCAATATTAGGAATTAGACAATAAGGCATGTTCTTATTCATAGGTGAAAAAAGTTAAGAAGTTCAAGCGTGAGCGGAGGAGAAACTACAATGTCTTTCAAAAATTGCAAAGCAAGCGTAACTTCTGGGCTGTGACACATCCAGCCAAAGTAGCTAGCCTGAGCTATCGGCTTTGAAAGGTAAATAAATTGAATACCCTATTGGCAGAAAGATGGGGTGATGGTGATGGTGATGAATTGATAAGATGAAGTAGGCAAATGGCCATTTTATATAGAATTGATAAGATGAAGTAGGCAAATGGCCATTTATTAGAGAAAGAAAGGTAGCTAGTAATCATAATGGGTAAAGTGCTGTGTATTCTTCAAACCAATGTTTACATTGCTGGGTTGTGCGGAAATTGGTATTCAAGGGGCAAAATATGATTTGGAGCATGCATGAATGCACAAGCCTGTTTAGCCATGCCTCACAATTGACAAATGATTCTAAGAAAATAAGTATTTGGTTTAAGGCTCTTCTGACAGGTGTTAACATGCACACCCATGTCTATTTCAGGTAGAGGTCTCTGCATAACATTGACAAATTGTCCAAGCAGAAGTGCCTTAAGCATGTGTTATACAGTGTAAATGTTGTCCTGGACTTTTCCATTTGGCTTTTAGGATACAACTAAAGTGCAGCTGTCAAATGTTACACTTTTTTTGCATTATCGTGCATATAGAAAGTGCATTTTGACTCTTTGAAATTAGGGAATATAAATGATGATGGGAAGTCACTTCATACTAGTCCTGCCATTTTTTCCCTTCCCTGGTTTGAAGCTGTGGTCATGTTAACTCACAAGAATTAAGATTTTTTCTGTGTCATTAATTTTACTTCCATTTCCCTAACAGAAGAGTTTTGGCTAAACAAGTGCTGTGGCCAACTCCTGCATCATGGAGCTTCAAGTGACCAGAATTATATTGTCAACAGTCACTAGTTGCCAGTTCTGGGGAGAAGGGTCTCTTCTTGACTTGAGTAGAGTGCTGCCATTCAGAGTGCTGGGGTGTTGCATCACTACTCTACAGCCTCTGGAGAAAGCAGGTTCTTGACCACACTACATCAGAGATGCTGCAAGACACCGTGTCCTTGAAAAGCATTGTCCCAGGATAACTGGGTGTGGATTGAGAGCAGGGGCAAGCCCTTGGAAATGAAACCCTCTGCTACTCCACACCCAGAAATCTAGGCTTGATGAGCTGTGATGCCCTCCATAGCGTTTCCTGCCAGGAGAACATGAAGAAAACTGAGAACTCTGCTTGGTTTCTGAGAGTACTGCCTGAATTGGCCCTTGTCCTTTCCCCACTTACCAGCTCTGTTATTATGAGTGTAATTTGTATGACTTTTCTTTCCTTGTGCATGAGCTACTCCGTTTCAGCCTTTCAGATGAGCATAAATTCTCACCACCTCAAACATTTTTTCTGCTCAGGAGTTCTCCATAATCTATCCTTGCTGCAGAGAATCCTTGGAACTGAGTTCTGAGTTTCAGCAAGAAAAGGTGGTGGTCTGACTGGCCTGTTCTTATTAATCATGATTTCATTAAATTTGCATTCTTAAAGGATCTTGGAACAATTTATTTATTGCAATTTCAGATGTATAAACTGAAAACTGACAATTTTAAAGTTCCTTAAAAAAATCCTTGCATATCCTAAACTGGGTACTCTTGAAGTAGAGCATTTGAAATTCAGGTACACATTATCTTTGCTCTTTTTTCATCCTTCTGCCCTAATTAATTTCTGGTGGGCATTATGTGAGAGGCAGAAGCGGAGTCTCCTAGATGATCTGATTCACACAACAAATTTAGTGTTAAAAAGAGGCTGACTGCATCAATGCTTTAGCACTAAGGCAGAATGTGTTTCTTGCCCAGTTGAAAAGAAACACTAGTTGCCTGCAAGAAACTTTTTAATAGGATGGTATACCAAATGGGAAAAAGTATTCCTTTGCATCTGTTGCTGTCTACCAATGAAATTGGTGGCTCTCTCTGAGGCTGACATCTTTTCATCTCAATACCCCATGATTACTTTTGAGGGGCAGTCCGTGTGCACTTCATCCATTCTCACATTTCTCCATTGTCCATCCATTAGCCTTTCGGCATTGACACCCATTTTCTCTATTCACAGATGGGGTGTGAAGCTTGAAAACTCTTAATTCTTTCTGCTGCATAACACACAAAAACTGTTACCAGTTTTGGCCTAGCATCTATTTTGGGCTCACAATTAGAATGTCCTTTGATGAGGGAGGCTCTGAGCCCCTTATCTCTGAGGGGAGCAGGGTCTTCTCTTTTTACAGTCTTCTGCCAATATGTAGGTACCTTGAACATGGGTGCACTTTGCACCTCATATTGGGGTTTAATGTAACAACCCTCATTGTAGCAACTGTTCATGGTGCAATAAAGGAATGTTTTGTGTACGTGTCCTGTTTATTCAGTCTCTCAGTCAATCTTGTGATTTTTTTTCCTAACAAGTCTGGAGAATGAGAAATTACTTTCTGATGGGCTAAGAAATGATCTCAGATACTCAGTTTTCAGAGATAATTGTCGTAGTAGCCAAAGAGATAAACACAACCATTTGTTATATTAAAAATAAGCTTTTTTGAGAGTGGGGAGAGTTTAGCTGAGTTAGTACTTGAATAAAATATATATTAAAAAAACAAGTAGTGTATGTGTATTGGGGGTGTCCGTTGTGCTGAAATTCCACAATAAACTCCCCTTTCCAGAAAGACGTTAGCAAGAAGTGCTACTTGAGGGTTACTCTTATTTCACTTAATCTAATTTATGTAATATCTTGCTTCTTCCACTGTGAATTTTAAATCCCCCCTCTACTTGTCCAGTGCTTGATTGTGATAGATACTTTTGGAAAAATCATGGACATTGATATGTAATAGTATAAAAACCTGCCACCTTCAATTAAGTTTAGTAGAACTACGATACAGTTCAGAAGTTATGATCACGTTGCTTCAGTGGAGAGACTAGTTCAGGAGTAGAGTACATATTTGACCTGGTGGCATCTTGTTATGGATCAAGAAAGCTTCAGTGTAAACCCTAGAGAACCAGTGCTGGTCAGTACCAAGTGTCACATATGTTTAATAAACCTTGTTTTTTTTATCAGTGTTATGTATTAGTTTAGTACTGACTCTTAAGATTCTGCCAGTGTTGTGTAGAGGTTCAGATTTATTTTCATTTTATTATTTGTATCCCACCTCTTATAAAGAATTCAAGGCGGTGAACATATTTAACACTCCTTCCTCCTATTTTCCCCTCAACAGCAACCTGTGAGGTGAGCTGAGCTGAGAGCACGACTGGCCCCAGGGCATCCAACCGGCTTTCATGGCTAAGGCAGGATTGGAACTTACGACCTCCCAGTTGCTCGTCTATTATCTTAGCCACTAGACCAAATTGGCTCTCAAGCAGATTGCGCTACAGACAGAAAATAGAGGTTCAAGTCTGCCCTCGGTCATGGAAGTTCACTGAACGATTTCAGCCTAGTCTCCCTTATTCAAATATTTTAAATTTGGTTTTTAAGCATGCAATTGTTGCACTGTTTTTTAAAACTTTGTTTTTCACAAAAAAAAACCTTTGACGTTAAATAGGGATAACACATGTATTTGTTTTCTAAGAGAAGACATGCTTGTGGGCATATCCTCTAGCTCATGTCTTATAGCTAACCTGATATTAAGGTAGTTATGGTCCTTAGGAGATAAGAATTAGATAAACACTTCAAAAGAAAGAAGAATAGCTAAGAAGGAAACAAAGACCCCGACATCTCTCTGGCAGTCAACACCCAGATAAACAGGGATTAATTCAGCAGAAAGCAGTGCCCTCTTCTAGGAACTACTAAGAAGAAAACCACACCTCACCAACAGAGGTGTAGCAAGGGAAGCTACTCCATATAAATGGAGCAAATCCCTTACTTGCACTGATGATGTCACCTAATTGGGTAATGAACTGCTTGCAAATAAAAAAGCTCACAGCACCAAGGACTCCACAGGTTAGCATTATTTAGTTAAAGATGTCTAAATGCAAAATATGGTTGAACTTGTTATTACTGGTTAAGCTATTCCCCAGTAATAGAGGTACAGTACTTGTAGTTCTTATAGGAACTACAATTCCAGCTAAGACTGCAGTGTACACTATATAAAAAGATATTGTGCAGAGCTAAAGGCTCTCAAAGAAAAATGGCTGAAGAAGTGCCCTTAAGAAGATTTATAACAACCCAGAAAAGCTTTGCCTTAGTGGTCCATCATTAGAAAAGAATGCCTTACAGCTTCCCGCATTGTACACATTATAAAGTTGGTATTTGCCTTCTGATGTTGGACAAGAAATGTTGGGAGAATATTTCACTTGGTAACACTTCATTACATTCTCTAACTTGAAAGATGATTGTATTACACCCATAAGGTGCAGAAGGTAAAAAAGACAAGCTTGAAGAGATAGATAGAAACTGTTGCCTAAGCAAAGGGGCTAAAATGATCCTGTGAAAACAGGAGGAAATACAATAATTACAAGAGGAAGCAGGGCTATTATCTAAAGATTCCCAAGGGAAGGGAAAAATGTGAGACAGTGATTCTATTTTAATTCTGCTAGGTATAAGTTTTGATGGGTTTTCAAGATTCTGTTACATAATCCTTCTAGCAATAAATGTATTTTCAGAAATTCAAGTAGTTCAATGCATTTCAGATTCAAGTTTGGATTTGAAATCCAGCTACAAGAGATGACTTAAGATCCTTCCTTTAAGGTCTTCCTCTGAGCTTCTAGGAAAAAAAGGTTGAAGACCAGATGGAAGTTATCCAGTATTGCTTGATCAACAAGTAACTTCTTCAGGAGAAGGCCTGCCACAGGCATATACAATGTTGGCAACTTTAAGATGTGTAATGTCAACTCCCAGGATTCCTCAACTAGCATAGCTGATTGAAGAATTCTGGAAGTTGAAGTCCACACATCTAGCCCACCACTATCTCTTTTATCACTGCCAAATCCAGTCATCTGTTCTCCCTGAGAAACTTTAAACTTTGGCAGCTTAAACCAGGAATGACAGGAAACCAGTCCACCATTGACTAAGTTTATATTACTTCCTCAGATTCCATGAGCTCAAAAAAAAAAAAAAAGCCAGAGACTTTACAAGACATTGCTCAGTGATTTCATTGGAACTTGCGTACTATTTGTTCACCTCCAAGGGAAGATGAGCAATTTTCTCCTCAATATTCTTCACCTGCAGAAACTTTTCTCATTCCCTATCCCCCTGCAGGGTATAGGTCAGGGATATCCCCTTGCAGGGTATAGGTCAGGGATTGGCAACTAAATGTGTGGACTTCAACTCAGATAGCTATTGACAAGTGGCCTAAAAGATGCAGCAGGCCTAAGAAATAGAAATATTATGAAAAGCATAAATACTGATAATATAAATTACTTTACTATGAATAATGAGATGTTTGTGGATTCTTTTTTTCCTTCCTGCCAGCACAACCTGCCTATTCTTGAGTGCTTTGCATGTTAAGTAGTGCTTCATTTGTTGTTCCATATTAATTTGCAAAACCTTTTCAGCCAGAGCACTCTCTCACTGAAATACACAACAGGACCTTTTTCCTTCTTATGGCTACATCTTGGTATGTACGTGCTTGCCTCATCTTTCCCCAACCTGATATATACTAGATCTATTTAAACACCATTATTCTAGAAATTCCCAGCCAGCATATCAGGAATTGATGGGAATCATTGTCTATAAGATCTCAGGAAACCAGGTTAGGAAAAGCTGGCCTCCATTTTCCTATCCCAGTCTACACTGCACTGTTGCTTTATTTCCCCTTAACTCATTTCATTGTAATCACTAAAAGTGAAAGTTCTTTATTAGAAGTGAGGTCCACCAGAGTTTCTTACCTCATCCCCAGACAAACAGCAATTGTTTCTAAATGTTCCTTTCCCATTCTAATATAGCAGTAGTAAATGACATACTGTTATTAGTTACTGGGGAACTTCTACTCTGCTATCTGAATTCCCATGAGCCATGTATGAAGCTCACACCTGTGGCATGCCTTTTTCTGCTGTGAAAAAGGGTGCTGAAATAGATCAGTGAACAATTTGCTGTAGCATTCCAGATCAGCCAATTTATAAGGGATGAACTAACATGGTTGCACTTTCATTACTGTTTATGGTTTCTATAGTCTCACATATCTGCAAACTATGCCAAAGAAAAACATTCAGCATCAGACAGGAAAAAATGCAAGCTCGACATAGAGGCCCAGTATGAGAAACTGCAAATCTCTACATTGGAGAAAAATCACAGCTTGTGAGAGCTATCCAAAAACTCAGCATTGGTTTGCTGAGTGAAGAGAAGTGCTTAGCGAGGAAATGGTTTCTGAGGGGAACAGCACCAACCAGAGTCCTTTCAGACTCGGAAAAGGTTCATTATTCTCTAAATGGGTGACCTCAATCTGTTTTGCATATTGTATATCTAATGTAGCTGACTCTCCCTGGTGAATCCACCTTCCTTTCTGTCATCAGAGGTCAGTGAGAATGCATCAACTTTGATTACGATGCTTAAATACTGACTGGGGTTGTACAGTAAGCCACATTAAAAGTTGAAGGTAATTACTGAGCTGAAGGTGCACGCTGGCTGAGCGGTTAAGACACTGGTTGTATCAGCCAGAAGGTTGGCAGCTCAGCAGTTCATAGACCCAGGGCCGCTGCGTAACGAGCTGAGTTCCTGTTCCTTGCTCCAGCTCCTGCCAACCCTGCAATTTGAAAGCATGTAAAAATGCAAGTGGATAAATAGGTATCACTTTCAGTGGTACGGTAACAGCATTCTGTGCGCCTTGGCAATAGTCATGATGGCCACATGACCAATCTCTGACTCCCTCAGCTGTGAATCGGAGATTAGTATTGCTCCCTAGAATCGGCCACGACTGGCAGAGGAAGCCTTTAGCCTGACGCAGTTAAGCCACAGTGTGGTTTTTGAATCCCTAACATGCAGAACACGTTTTCCTGATTTTTCAACACAATAGGGTTTATTTTGTCTAACTGCTAGATATGTAAAAAAGGTCAGGCTGTCCTTGTATGACGTGGGGTAATTTCCCTAGACAAGCACTTCTGTGCAGTGGGTGATTTCCCTGGATTCAAAATACAGTTTCACGTTCCAGGGCATTTTTTGTCTTCCCTCTACCGAATGCTCAGGGGTCCCCCTCTTGCACTTTCTTAGGCAGTTTTACTTCATTCTAGCTTTGTGCAGCTGGACGAAACCACTCGGCTCGACACAACGGCCTTCCGCAACAATTCACAAGATCGCTTTCTGCCTTCCTGCTTACGCTCGCCGCGCCGGGAGGATTCGGAGCGACGGGAGGCGAGCGACCGTTTTCACCCTGACAGTCGGTCTCTCAAAGCTGTTCCTCGGAAGATGCTGGATTCAGGCGTTTCGAGGAACGAGGCGGCGATCCCGAAAGGTGAGTGCCTGGCTTGGAGGGGCGCCGAGGCGGCCCCGCGCCCCGCTGCGAAGCGGGGGCAAATTTCGCAGCTCCCGACTCCTGGAATCGCTGCCGAGACTAATCCATCAGTCATTCAAGGTCCTAATTCCAAAGCGCATAACGGGCCCGCCTTCCTCCCGGCGCCTGGGGACTTCACGGGCACCGTCCCTCCGTCCTCCGGCCGCGAGGGACTTCCGCCCGCGCTCCCCGTCCTCCCGCGGCCTGGAGGGCTTGCCGGGGTCCGGCGGCTTCTCGCGCCCCGACCCGGCGAAGCGCGCCGACCCCGCTCGGGCGGGGCTGGGCGGCC
>JANHZU010001901.1:59562-74761 GCA_032468055.1 Acrochordus granulatus
CTGGAGGATTGACTGGTTTGATCTCCTTGCCGTCCAAGGGACCCTCAAGAGTCTTCTCCAGCACCACAATTCAAAGAGTAGTAGTGTAATGGTAAAACAACATATGCAACTACTTTCTCATACAGCATGCATTGCAAGTGCTGGATTAGATGTTCAGCAATAGATAATCTCCCTTTTGGACAACTGGCAGGCTGCCCAGTTCTGCTCACATATCACCCAACTTGCTATATTTTCAACCTGGATGTGCTGCCCAGTCACACAGAAGGATCCTACAAATTCATCAACAGAGGTAACTTAGGGGCAATGACAGCTCCTGGGGTGGATGTTCAATATCCATCTGACCTAGCCTAACAAGGCACTGCCAAGCAGAACTAAATTTGAACTGAGGCGTCATTGCCATTGCAGTTGGACATAGCCAGAATATTTTCTGTTTGATATATGTTTTATGAAATTACTTCTGATATTTTTTCCTGAAAATCAAACCGGTAAGAACAGCAAAATAATTCCGACTCTAGAATGCCAGTATCATTTTTAAAGTGTTTCAGCTGCAGCAGATAGTAGGAATTTTCCTAGCTTGAGTATGATTTTACGTATTTTCTCTTTAAATGGCTGCAAAATAGTGCAGAAAATAGGGCTGGGGAGGAGGGAGATATTGAAATGGTGCAGCTCAGAAATTTCCTGTTTAATGAGCTGAAGAAGGTTTACCATTTGCATTGTTCACCTAAAACAGTGTTTCACAGGAAGGTAGTGAGAACTGAAGTCCATAGCCTTAAGAGGCTAAGAAACACTGACCTAGAGAGATTAAATGAGATGAGCAAAGGAGTCTTTTTGCTGCTTGTCTAGGATTAGACTGCAGATCAAAAAACTAATATCTTTGCCTGCTTGCCATCTGGGCATCAGTTTTAATCTGAGCACATGGATTAGTGTGTGTTTCCCAGGAATACTGTGAATGTTATTTTGTGGGGAGGAAATCAGAGCAGACTTGCTGTGTCTCAGCTTGAGCATTTACAGTACAGTGTGGGTCACTGTCATTTCTGAATTTGATCATTGGTTCAGCTCTACCGGCCTATTTTGTTTATAAAGGTAAAAGGTAAAGGTTTCGTCTGCTGGTCATGTCCAACTCAAGGGGGTGGTGCTCATCTCCAATTCACAGTCGAGGGAGCCAGTATTGTCCAAAGATACTTCTGTAGTCATGTGGCCAGCATGATTATACACCAAGGCACATAGAACGCTGTTACCTTCCCACCAATTTAGGTGGTACCTAATTATCTACTTGCATTTTGCATGCTTTCAGACTGCTAGGGTGGCAGGAGCTGGGGCAAATATGGGGGCTTACCCCATTATACAGCAGTGCTTGGATCTTGAACTGCCAAGCTGCCGACCTTCTGGCTGACAAGCCCAGTGTCTTAACTGCCTAGGTCTTGAACTGCCACCACACCCCATCATTTTGTTTATGAGGAACCTAAATTTAACCAGATTTGCATGGGAGTAGCCAGGTTGTTTCGGGCAAAGTGGAAGTGGGGGCATATTTTTCAAATGAAGGCAGTTCTCGTATAATTATGATGGTAAGAATCTCCAGAAAGGTAGTGACATCTTTGCAATATGGGATTGTCAATTAACAATCCCATTCATTGCACTGAATTAATTCTAAAAAAAGGGAATTTGGTCATGCAGGGAATTGGGACCCAATAGGCCACCACAGAAATACTCTTTGACTGAAGTCCCAATGCAAAGGTATCTGAAAGTTAGTAAGTTTTTTTGCTATCTTATTTTAATTTGAGAACAGAGAAAAATTGCTTTGTGTGCTATTATGAAATGAATGCCACATCCTCTGTAACACATTGTTTCTCCTAATTGGGTGGTTGCCCCACATCTCAGTTCTGTTACTTGAGTGTCACGCAGATGTGATTACTCTTTCTGGTTCTGTTTTTTCCTGAATATGACTTGTCACAGATTCAGAGGATCCTTTGTTATCTCATTGTGTGTCTTATTCTTAGTATTTGTGGTTGGATAGGGCTAGCAATTGAAGGTTTTATTCACTGTGCATGCACATTTATCTCTTTATATGTTATTTCATTTTTATTGCAGTTTCCTGGATTTGGTTATCTGCTGTAACAATGCAGTTGTGTCCTTGGTTATCTTCTTTGTTAAGAATGTAGCCATTACGTTTTGTGGACTGCATTGAATAGCATTTTCATGTTTGTTCTGATGGTTAGCTAATAAAATCTGTAGACCCTGGATAGAAACAGAGAAGGAAGTGGTCTCATGTTTCATTAAATTGCTATAGAAATGTACATACATTCAGTGGCAGCTACTCTGTGTCAGGGAACAACTGGCAGCTGCCTATACGCAGGGACGTTGCTGCTTCTCTTCAGGGCTTGAAATGTCCCTTTTAAATGGGAGGGTAGTTAATGTAGTTCCACAAGAGCTCTGGAAATTCAGTGGGTGTTACTTGCTGAGACCCTGAATGGCTTTGGGCTGCATCAGGGACTATATTTCCTAGTGAACTGACTTGCTATAATAACATTAAGTGGTAGATTGTGGAATATAAAGTACAGGCCATTTGGATGGTATCAAGTTGGAGAAGACTTATTTACATACAGTACTTGAAACCCATTTTTTGTAAAAAGGGGTCACTCACTTTAATGAAGGTCCAACAAATTATGACATTAATCTTTACTGCCAGAAGGTGGCGCCCTTTTTCAGAAATCTCATACTGCTAGGCAATACCAACCTTAGGCTTTATTCCACGGAGTATTATGATTCAGAGCATAAGCCAGTTTTTTCAGAGCCAATTTGATCTAGCAGTTAAGGGACCAGGCTAGAAAACGGGAGACTGTGAGTTCTAATCCTGCTTTAGGCGTACAAACCAGCTGGGTGACCTTCGGCCAGTCACTCTCAGACCAACTCACGTCACAGGGTTGTTGTTATAGCGAGAATAGGAAGAAGGTTTTGGAGATGATCATCACCTTGACTTGTTTTTAAAAATAATAAAGGACGGGAATAAATAATCATCTGTGGGTGTGTAAAACACTTAAATGTACGTTGCTGAGATCATGATATGAAAAAGGTATTTTCTGGGATAGAGTTGGCATCTTGAAAGGTGGCGATGAGAAGCACTTACGGTGCCATGGTTGATGGTTCTTGATTTTTCTTTGATGGCTCACAGCTAGGTAAGATACAACATTATTCTAATCTTGCATGCTGTTTGCAAGTAAAAAACAAATAATGTGTTAGATTGCAGAATGTTTTATTTTGATAGGCCATAAATATATCAGTTAGGAAATGGATTTTTTTTTACAAAAGCCAGCCCCTTATTTCAGGCTAATGGTGAATTCATTTCCGCAAAACACACACACACACCTGCAATGTGTCTTGCACACTTTGGCAATCCTAGTGGAAAAAGGATAGCTTGCAATGAAGTAGGGTTTTTGTGGTTAGAAGTCAGTTCAGAAACATGACAGTTTGTTTATTCAGCACTGTTCCAGAGAGCCTAGCTATAGATGTGCATAGCTTTGATCTGTTTTCACGTGTAAGAATGTTACTGAGAACACAAATTCTGTCTTATTGTATGTCTGTTGGTTGTAATTGTAAGAAAAAGGAATTGGGTAACTGAACTTTGTGCTACGTGTTCTGCTTTGTCAGAGATTAATAAGAGAAATGCAGATATACTGGGGATTAACTATGTCTCTTCAATTTATTTGAAAAACAGTGCTTTGGGAGTAGTTCATTTACATTCACATTTGGTTGATGACTGCAATTCCAGTAGAGTGTTGCTTATGCCTCATTTTAAAGGAAGCTGAACAAATTCAGTTTCTTTCAATAACCACTGCTAAGGTATGGGGAAGTACCCCGACACATAAATGGAGAAGTAAGTCTAAGAGAAGTGTTGGCCAGAGCTGACTGATTTCATCTTTGCCACTAGCAAAATTGTTTGTTTTAACAAGATATTCTAGTCCTTAGTTGATAGTTAAAAGCCAAATGATTTGGAAGAGCACTGTTGGTTTTGTTTTTTATATGAAGGAAGGCTTTAATAAAACAAAATGGGAAAAACAAACAAGAGAAAGCAAAGAAAAAGCAAAACAAGAAGATTACACACAGACACACCCCTCATACAAATTATATGCATATTAGATTTTCCACAAGTTTTCATAAAGACCATATTTCAATGTAATTATCCATACATGTTCTCTATCTGTTTGTAAGTTGCATGTAACTTGCAAGGAATCTGAGGATGAATAGCACTTGAGTTTTATGTTGATGTATTGACCCAGCATCTGGAGGCAATCTGGGTGCAGACAGGATGGAACAAACTTTGGCTGTGCTTGTTTATCCCATTGGGATTGGGGATGTTACCATTGTTGATCTTGAATGAGGCTGTACTTCCTCATTCAAGACTAGTGTGTAGCTTGAGGGTCCTTCTGGATGCACAGCTATTTCTCAAAGAGTAGGTGGCCACGAGGGCCTTTGCACAGGTTCATCTTGTACACCACTTGTGCTGTTTCTTTGACTGGGAGGTCTTTCAGACAGTCACTCATGCCCTGGTCATCACACAATTGGATTATTGCAATGTGATCTATATGAGGTTGTCTTTGAAGACCACCCTAGAAGCTACAACTGGTTAAAAATGCAGCAGAGTGAGAACTAATGGGTGCCTTTTCGTATGCCCATGTGTCTCTGCTGCTAGACAAGCTGTGTTGATTGCCAGTCAGCTTCCAAATGCAATTTGAGGTGCTGGTTATTACCAATAAGGCCCTATATGGAGAGGACCTGGATGTCTGAAGGACTGCCTATCTCCAATCATTTCTGCCACTCCAGTATGTTCAGGGAAAATGGGTGCACTCCAGATCCTGTCTGTTAAACACTGTGGGATTGAGGAAGTGTGCCTTCTCTGTCGCAGCCTCCACTCTCTGGAACAACATCCCCCAGAGATAAGGATGAAACCCTCATTTCTTGGGATTCTGGAAAGCTCTGAAACCTGGCTTTGGTCCCAGGCCTGGGATTCACCAATTATATCACCAATCACCCCAATTATATGGGGGGATGCTTTGTTTGATTTGTTTTGCTTTTATGATTGTTTTAGTACAGGTTGTCTGTATGGTTTAAGTTTTATCTGTTTCTATGGATTTTTTGATTTTGTATGTTGCCTAGAGTCCACTTGAGTTGGACTCAACAACTTTTGGGTGTAACAAATTTAGATAAATAAATAAAACATTGGGTCTTCCATCTTTGAGTAAATGGAGCCATAAATATATATTTCTAATGATGGACTAACCCTTTTAGCAATAAGAAAGCTGTAGAGAATCTGTTTCAGCTTTCTAACTTCTGCTTTCAGTTTCCCTGCAATAAGGATATAGTTCAAAAAAATATGGATGTCCAAGAATATTAAAACTTATCTCAAAGTGAAATGTATATATAACTACTTCTTCCCAAAATTTAATAGGACATTGCTAAAACATGTGTTTCAATGAAGTATTATTTTATACTGGAAAAAGGGGTCTGTTAAATCTCAAACTTCATTTTGTATGTGGGAGATGGAGAGGATTTTTCTACTCTTTCCTTCTGTGTGGGTTCTTTCATAAAGGATAAACATTTCCCCTTTCAGTCGTGTCCTACTCTAGGGCATGGTGCTCATCTCCAATTCATAGTCAAAGAGTCAGCATTGTCCAAAGACCCTTCCATGGTCATGTGGTCAGCATGACAAAATGCTGAGGCATATGGAATGCTGCTACCTCCCCACCAATTTAGGCGGTACCTGTTTATCTAGTGGGGTGTGGTGGCCTAGTGGTTAAGACAATGGGCTTGTTGGCCAGAAGATCAGCAGCCTGAGTTTGAGACCCAGGTGCCGAGTATTGGGGTGAGCTCTTATTTATTAGCCTCAGCTCCTGCCAACCTAGCAGTTCAAAAGCATGTAAAATGCAAATAGATAAATAGGTACCGCCTAAATTGGTGGGAAGGTAACAGCATTACATGTGCCTTGGCATATAGTCATGCCAGCCCCATGATCACGGAAGTGTCTTCGGACAAGGCTGGCTCTTCAACTATGAAATGGAGATGAGCACTGCCCCCTAGAGTCAGTTGCAACTGAAAGGATAAACCTTTATCTTTTTTTTATCTATTGCATTTTGCATTTCAAATTAGGTTGGCAGGAGCTGGGGCAAATAATGGGAGCTCACTGTGTTGCATAGCGCTTGGCTGCCATCCCTCCAGCCCACAAGCCCAGCAACCTCTAGGCCACTGCTCTCCACCTTCCTTTCATAGTGTATCCCAAAGCCATTTATTGCTCCCCAGTATCCAACCCATCCTGTTGCTAGCAGTTTTCACCCAGGAATCCTATGTATTGCAGATGAAACAAAATCAAAGCAACTGTGATCTAAGGCTGTTCAGTTCTTCAGATTCTCTCTCCAAAAGTTATTTTGGAGTACATAGGAGTGTGAATGTAGCTTCTATCTGCAGCATCTTAAGATAGTTGTGCTTTTTCCTGGGCTCAAGCTACTGATTGTGCTGCTGTGCAGTTCCTGGAAAAGGCTCAGCTTCTTTAAGACGTTTCAGGCAGGTGTGTGCTACTCTTGCACTTCAGTGTGTCTCTTAAAGAGGACCATTCAAAAAACTGCATGATCATCATATGTATGTAAAATACATTTGTATTTCAAATGTGGTTTCTTTATCTTGGCTTCCCTCATGCAGGGCTCTTCCTCATGGCTGACTTAATGTGCTTTCTAACTGTATTTGAGACAACAGAAAACTATCCTGGCATAAAATTAGCAGCCCTTATTGACAGCCTCTATGCTGCCGCTGGCACAATGCTGGCAAATGGTGTTGATCTTATTTAAGGTCTGCAGGTCCATTAAATACCAAAAATGCTGTGTTCTCCTGGCTTTGTTTTCTTCCCTTTTCCTTCACCCCAAAATATCAGCCACTAGGAAAATATCCACTATTCTGTTTTCTTAATGTAGGATGGAGCTAAGAAAGGGGTGAGTTTTGTCAGAAGTCTAGATCTGTGCATTTAACCATTTGTTGGATTCTCTTTAGATCTGTACAAGTGTTTTGTTTAGATGCATTCAAAGGGAGTTGAAATATCAGCTGATAGTTGGAAACCTTTTGAATTCAGGTTCCTTCATGAATCAATGCTGCTGATTAATCACTTGCTTTTCCTGTCAAATCCATCTTCCAGTGACCCAGAAGATAGTTCCTAATAAATTCAGCTTCTAATCCTCATTACAGACCACCTGCTATACACTATATTTTTACTAGTATTTCGATCCCTGTGTCGGCAGAATACTAAACTTAAAATAGTTTAAGCATGCTTGGGTTTTGCCCCTCTTCCTAAAGCAGGTTGGTTCTAGCATTAGCCATGCTGTATTGCCTTCCTTCCTTCTATAATAGCAAATGATTAAAAATTCATTCTTTCTTCATATACCATATTTGTTTTGAGATCCAACCTTAATCTTTTTTCTTGTCCCACCAACCATCTCAATGTACTTCTTTCGAACTGGGCATTCATTTTTGTATTCAGTCCATGAATGAATCAGCATGTGGTATGCCTCTTAGCTAGTGGGTCTGCTTCCAAGTACAACTCTAGGTCCTGTGTTATTACCTATAACTCGGTATGGCATAGGGCCTGGATATCTGAGGGACTGCTTATCTTTAGTCATTTCTGCCTACTTAATACATTCCTGCAGAGGAGGACGCTGCATGTCCCATCCATTAAACATTGTAATCTTGTGGGATAAAGATGTGGGCTTCCGTGTTGTAGCTCCCACACACTAATAGCATCCCCCAAGAGATAGCAACTGATCCCTTTCTCATAGGGTTCCAGTAAGCTCTTAAAACCTGGCTTTGGTCCCGGTCCTAGAGTTAATGTAATGTTCTTCAAATAGTAATAGCAAATGATTAACAATCCATTCCAATCTTTCTTCACATTTTAAGTTTTAAGATTTAATCTTCATTTTTTCTGAAACTCCCACCAACCAATCTTCTCAACATACTTCTTTCATACTGGTCATCATTTTTCTATTTGGTCCATATATGAGTCAGCACACAGCATGTTTCCTAGTTGGTGGGATGTAAGCGATAATATGCAATGCAATTTCAAAATTAGAGATTCTAGCTTGTACAGAATAGCATGAGCATGCCTGAGATAAAATAGGGTTTGATTGTGCCTGTGCTATGTGGACAAAATATGCCCAAACTGTTTGGTCCTGTCCTTATCCCATATTGCAGATGACATGGGTAAGACTAAGGCTGGAAGCCTTGTCTATTTTTTCTCTTTCTTACTAATAAGCATTATATGAAAATAAAATGGTAGCATGAGAAAATCCAATTCAAAACACAATTTATATTTGAAATGCTTTCTGTACGTATGTACTTGGCTATCTCATGATAACCCTGCAAGCTAGATAATTTATTAAAGCCCCCAAAGCTACACAATATTCCATAAATGGAAAAGCTGAACCAGACTTCACAATCACTAGCCCTAGGAGCCTGATGCTAATATTTATTGGAACATGTCTATCTTGGACATGGAAACTGATCCCAAACTTGCCTTGTAACCTAAGGAGTGTTGAGAATGGGCATTCAATGACATGATAAATTAAATATTTGTTTGAGATTTATTTAATTAATTTATGTGCCGCTGAAATCTGGAAACTCTCGGCAGCTAACAAAAACATTTTTTTTTGTTCCTACTTTAACCAGCAGTTGAACAGGATGACTAGAAGAGAGATGAAGGCCATAAACAATTATACCAGAGAATTGGAACTAATTGGCAAATCCCCAAAAGCCATCTTTGGTGAGATAACATGGACTCAAGAAGAGAAACTTTTTGCAAAACAGAGTAAGCAGTGGAAGAAGATATATAAGCAGATACTCATTTTCCTGCATCATACACCCCAGTTTACTTCTAGCTTCAGACTCATCTACAAAAAGCATTTAAGAATGACCTCTACCCAAAAGAACTGGGAAAGGAGAAAAAAGACAGCTGTGTACTTTTCTATCCACTGATTCTACCTGGAGATGCTTTCCCCCGAAAACTACCTAATACTGTACTACTGTAATAGAAACATGAGGTTAGAAGCCCCAAAATTTGTTCTAAAATGCAATAAATATTCTGCCAGCTACTTACAATATAAAATATGACCTTAATTAATGCTTACATACTACTTTTTTCCCAAATAATTTTTATACTAAAATATTTTTACAAAGATTTAAAAAACCTCAGAGACATAGAAGAATGGAAAAAGAAGAACTTATAAAAAGGTAAAAGAAAAAAGTGGAGAATAACAAAAAAGAAAAAAGGAAGATATCTAAAAAAGTGACTTCCAATCTTCTTTGCAGCTGTTAGAAACACAGCAGTTGCCAACTTCTTTCTAGGCTTTGGCTACCCTCCAGCCAATGTCAATTCTTTAAGGTAGGCCTGGTCAAGAAACAGGGATTCCAGGAATGCCAAACTCCTGACTGTTTCAAGGCTTGCTGCTACCTGTTCAGGTGCATGTTAAGAGTCTGAACAGAACAATGTTTCTGCTGTTCTTAAAAATCCTCAACAGTGTACTGTAGAAGTCTATGAGTATTTCTTAAGCAGGTAGGGTACTAGCATTGTTTAAGTCTCTTGTAGGAAGGATAGGAAATAGTAAAGCAGGACAACGTTCTTATTTTTCCTTTTCTAGTAAAAACCTAAGAGCCAGTTTGATACAGGGATTAAGGCACCAGGCTAGGAACCAGGAGACGGTGAGTTGTAATCCAATCTTAAGCACAAAACCAGTAGAGTGACCTTGGTCAGTTACATTTTCTCAACCTGAGGAAGAAGAAGGCAGGGGCAAACCATGTCTGAAAAATTTTGCCAAGAAAACTGAATTACTGAAGTAATCCAGTTTGAGTCACAACCCTGACTCAAAGGAACGCATAAAAAGTAAGACCCATCCTGTATGAGATAATAGTGAAGACTGTTGCTTACAGTGATGATTGTAAATGCTGAGTTGCTTCTGCCATACAGCTTCTGGCCCGCTGATGTGATTCAACCATTACAGTCATGGGCTTTGATGCACAATAATGTTTTATGATACCCAGGAAAAAAAACAAAGTTTTTCAGGGTTGTTGCAAGTCCATTCTTGAAAGTGGAATTGAATCTACAGATGAGATTGCTGCTGGGAAAGTGGTAAGAAATGAATTTGATCTAGTTGTTAAAGCAGTAGGCTAGAAATCTGTTGATCAAGAATTCTAGTTCCACCTTAGGCAGAAAAGCTGGTTAGGTGATTTTCGATCATTGCCTCTCAGCCCAACCCACCTCACAAGATTCTTGATGTGGGGAGAATTGGAAGAGGAAGGAGTATTAGGTATGTTATTTATAAAAATAATAAAGGTGGAATATAAATAAAATAATAAATATGTGGGCATTCTTAAGAAAATGTCTGTTTATCTGTTAATCACCTGTAGATTTCAAAACAATCTACATGGATGGGCTAGTATTGTAAAGGCTTAGGTTGATGCTCAAGAGCATTTGAACCTCTTCAATGAGTTTCTGTGAACTGGAGGTTGAGTCATGGCAACTGAACTTCTTTTCTTGTTGGTTAGAAACATTTAGCTGCTTTTCCAAGTAGCTTCTTTCAATTGAGAAAAAGTTGGTTAAGTGACCCCATTTATGTCTTCCAGGGTGGTTTCATTTCTCATTTAACCTGATTAGGCCTTTTCATGCTGCTCTTTCATCAGTCCCCAGGAAAATTAAGATCACTTCACAAGTTCACCAGGGAGGCCACTCTTAATGATCCACTTGGAGATGAATAGGGATTTAGGAGTCAGACATTTACATCCCAACAACTCTCCACCTACTTATATCTCCTGCTGTCCTAAAGAGTCTAATCAGGTTAAGTGAGAAATGAAACCACCCTGGAAGACATAGATGGGGTCCCCTAATCAACTTTTTTCTCAGACTGAGGAAGCTACTTGGATAAGCAGCAAAATGTTTCTAACCAACAAGAAAAGAAGTCCAGTTGCCATGACTCAACCTCCAGACAACTCTGCCTGGATGACTGAGAATCTTCATGGACATAGAGTTTCTGTGATGTGCTCAGTGAAGTTCCAACCTCTATATGTGTGCACATATAAGAAAAAATGACTCCCACTTCCTTCATGTCCCCCCTCTGGACTTTTTCACCCCTTACATTGCCTTGTATTTATCTCCCTCCTCTTTCTGTTCCTCCTGTTCTCCCTCCTGCAGCAAAATCTTTTCTGGTAAATTATGTTTTTATATTTGTTATTGAACTGAGTGGCATAGCTTTCTGCCAGATCCCTAAACCATTTTATTTCTATTTAGTTGCCTGTAGATTATATTAAAAAAATTGAAAAATTACACAGACTATTGCTTGACTATTGCTTGATGATTATCAAACAGGAAAAAAAGAGACCAATCACATTTTGGTTTGTATACTGAACAAAATTAATGTGTGGACTGTCTACTTTGTTCTTTTTTTAATTAAGAAGCAACAAGATTATAGTCAAATAAAAATTATATTGTTTATTTTTCTGCTTATTTTATTTAGTGATCTCCCTCTCCTGCCCCAGATATCCCATATTTTGTCAAATTTCAAAATTGAAAGATTTACTCAGACCATTTTCTAGCATGTTGGCTTTTAATTGTTAGTAGAAATATTACATTAAATATTATACAGGTGTGAAAAAACTGGTGTATCATAGTTAGATACTGCTTCCAGCCAGAAGCAGGAAGAACTGGCACAGAATAGTAAAGTTAAGTCATATTTAGAAAACATCTGTGTTAGGATATATGGTTCTCTACCATTTCCTCTAAACCTCTTTAATAGCTTATTAGGAAGACCTTGAACTGGAGACATGGCAATGTCATGATGAATTATTTTTGCTGAGTTATCTTGCAAGCAAGTTATTCTTCATGGATCATCTTCATAAGGAAGTCTATGATTTATCCAATTGCAAATCCAGCAGGCACATGTGCTATGTTTATATCTTTAGCACACATGCCTCTGTTTTGGTTTCCTCTACATATATGTTGTTTAGGAATCATGGAAGTTGTATAAACTCTCTGGAAGTTTCAAACCTGGAAAGGATTGTTTCTCTACGTTCTGAAAGTAGGTCTTGTTTCAATGTTACAGGAGGGGAGTACCCACTATCACACTCCTATTTTTTATTCTTGCTAAGGTGTTTAACTGGAACTAAACATGCCCAAGTTGAAAACTCTGCTTGAGCACAAAACTCCCTAGGAGATTTGGGCCAGTCACTCTCTCTCAGCCCTCTTAGCTCATAAGGTTGCGTGAAGGTAAAATCAAGGGAGACCTTTTCCATAGGGCAGGTACCATGACTGAGAAGGCACACTTCCTAGGTCCTGTTAGATTGAACTTTTTCACAAAAAGTACCCAAAATATGTCTACAAATCTGAATCTGGTGAGATGGGCAGAAATCATTGGAGCAAGAGCTGTGAGTACACAGCCAGAGTCCCTCTCTGAGGGAAATGGGCTGTTTAGAAATAGGATGAATAAATAAATATTCACATATTGTATTAAATAAATATTTATTAAATATTTAATTTATTAAATATTTATTTATTTATTATATATAAATAAATATTCACATATCACCACCTCTGAAGGAGTGCTGCTTTCTCCAGAATTGATGGAATTTGGGAGTCCCTAATCCCTCAGCTGTGCAGCCTTCATAGGATTGAATCAAAGCCTGTTATTCTCTATTAGGACCCCGCAGGCATTGGGAAAATACTTCAGAGAAATCTCTGGGATAGCTTTGGGCAGACAAGTATAGTTGAATATTGTCAGTATATTACCTTATCTCATGCCTATAAATGACCTAATCCAGCATCATCATGTGGATGTTAAATAGGAGTGAGGAGTGAATTGAGACTTAAGGCAGCCTGCAAACAAAGTCTTTGGGCTAAATTAATCTCTCCCTGACCAGCTGGAACTGGCTTGGAAGAAAGAAGAAAACAACTGAAAAAGTGTACTCCCCATCCCAATTCCCTAACATAGTGCAGAAGAATACTATGATTGGTAGTATGGAAGATGACCAAAAGATCAAAGAGAGCCAAGACAGATACACCACTCCTGTCCAGAGTCTGTCCGGGGTCATCTGCAAGTGTAATCAAGCCATTTCAATACTATAACGTAACCTGAAAACAAAACCAGAAAAAAACCCTGGCCCGACTGAGCAGATTCTAAATAATTATTTCCTTGGGGCCTTTTCAAGCTGCAAGCTGAAAACTGGATGAAAATTGTCCAGTACTGTTGGATCCAGTAATGGCTTTTTAAAGGAAAAAATGAACCCATTACCTCCTTTAAAGCAGGCAGAATGATCCCTTCCTTAAAAAATCATTTGCTACCCCTTGGATCCAAGAACATTTCATCCTCTGTGAGCTTTCCTTTCCAGCCAGAAAGAATAATTGCTCAGAAACAAAGATTATGGAATTCAGAGCCCCAAGGACTGTCTACTTCCACAGGACTGACAAGTTCAACTCTCTCCAGATAACCAAGCAAGACTTGTCTTTGTCATTTCCATATTACTTGTACAGGCAGAATCCAGTTCCAAGCAAATCTAAATTACTTATTTTAACAAATGCCTAGAATAGTCCTCACAGTGACCTTGAGGTATTCCCTGACTCAGGATCAGGTCACCCAGAAGAGGATTATCGCTGTTTATCTGCAGACACAATTATAGAGGAGAAGTAAAAGTGTTTTGTCACTCTTAACACCACCATTCTTAATAAAGACTCTTACTTGTGTTTGATCAGATTTGCCCTTTGCCATCCTCCAGCAAAGCTCTAGGCATCTGTGTAATTTCAGTTTCTGGAGCTCCTTTGAAAACCAGGGGATCTGAGATGTGCAAGCACAAAGAATCTGTGCCTAGGCAACTGTCATAAACATTGCAAGCAGTGACTAAGGCTTTACTTGACCCATATAACAGAGCTTCAGAGATATTTCCAGTTCCCTGGATACCCACCTGGTCAATCACGCTCTTGAGGCAGCCCAAATAGGTCCTTACTCCTTGCAGCTATGGGGTGTGTGCAACTAGGAATACTCTGTAGTTAGCATGGAGTTATCTGTATATGGCAAAGGATAAATGAGAACATCCCCCAACTTCACATGTTGCCACTGCCCCAAGACAAAAAAAGCAACTCCCCCAAAACCCCAGCTCTAATATGTGACCCTGATGGATAACCTGGAACAGGGCCATGATTACCATGGTTGCCATGAACTCTTAAGCCCTTGTGATTCCATGGTTTAGAGAAAACAGACTGAAATCTTCAAAACTATACATAACTCTGGAGAACTCCATTGCCAACTTGACCATAGCATTCAGCAGTTCAGAATGGAAGCAGTCGTGTAGCAGGAAGGTTGGTCTGCTAGCATCAACTCTATCTGATCCTTAAGACCCAACATCACAATCTGTGGAACAGCATCTTGACAGCCACCAGATTTTCTTAAATCACAATAGCCACACTCCTGCCCTGGAGCCACAACTAGTGCCACATCCAAAATTGAGGTAGGGATATTTCAGAGAGAGGAACCCTTCCGAACTGGGTTTCAGTAATGCAAATCAAGTCAGACCTCAACTATGATTAGATCATGGGTGAGGCAAGCTTTTTTATCGATCAACATTGCATTAAATATCAGCAGATAGAGACAGGGGCTATCAGTGCTCCAATGAACAGACCTCAGAGTCAAGTATGGGAGTGGGGGGAGGTGGTCAGGTATTGGGGCCAAATATTGGGAATTCCTTCCCCAAGATTGGCTTACCCCATGTCTTTTGCCTCCCATTTGTTACTGTCTGCCCTTGTTATATGTGAAGGATCAGGCTTAGTTGGTGCAGTTCTAGCTAACATTTATTAATGCTACAAGGTCACAAGAATTTCTCCAACTGCCTGCAGAACATCTCACTCCCAAGATAATGCTAATGATCCTCATGATGGATTGGATCTTTAGCGTTTGCATGTACGTAGCGACTCAGTCTGATCCTCTCTTAACCCTAGCTCCACTTTTCTTCTCTCACAGCCTTTTTGTCTGTCTGTCTATAATCCATCTTATTTAAAACCACCCGTCTCCTTCAGGAAGGGACTCTGGGGCAGTGTACAATGACATTTTAAAAGCATAAAAACAGTGTACAATATGTTAAAAAGACAAGGAGTGTTAAAATTGATTAAAAAATATGGGAGGGCTTTCAGGGGACT
>JANHZU010001901.1:81751-96193 GCA_032468055.1 Acrochordus granulatus
GATGCTCAGCCTTCCTTATGGTCCAGCTCTCACAGCCATACATTACGACTGGGAAAACCATAGCCTTGACTATGCGGGCCTTTGTCGGCAAGGTGATGTCTCTGCTGAAGTTTAAGATTACTTGACTGCTATAAGAAGGAGTCAAGTGCCAGCTTCAAACAATGGCTTTGCCATTCATTCTGGTGAAGATGTTTTTAATTGTGATGTGGCAACTGATTTGGCAGAATTGAGAGTGGATGTAAAAATCTTGGTTGGGTGTCATAGTAATTTATTACAATTCTCTATTGTGTTAGCCATGATTTACAGAGTTGGAAGCAATTATTTACCAAAATATTCAAAGTATCAGGCCTTAATGTTTAGGATATCTTTTATTTGTAATTGTAATTTAATGACGGAACAACACACTTGCCATATTTTAAATTGGGAGGAGGTGTTTTGTTTATACACACAGAGAGAGACACAGAAATATGCAGAAATGATTCCTTTGGCAGCATGCAAGACTGGTTAAAGTATGTGTGGGCTTATGATAACTGTTGTCGAAATTTGCGGTCTGGATTGAGCAACTCTGGCAATATCTTGAAAGTCATTCAGTCTGGACTGCAGATAATTGAATCCTCTTATTTGACAATTCTTCAATTTTATACCTTCCAGTCTTTTTCTTCCAGGAAAGCAATTGCTAATTCCTTTCTTCTCATGGGAGGTTTTTCCTGGGGATATATACTTTTATGTGTATGCATGAATTTGTATATGTGCATGCATGTAATTATTGCATATAATCACATACACCTACAGAGTTAAATTGAGTTTATATATGCAGCATTTAAATAGCAGACTACACAATGAACTCTGCCCTTTTGCTGTACCTCACACTGAATGCAGAAAACCTCACTTCACCGTAAAGCCCAAGTTATGATGCATGCATTTTTATTAAAAATATATTGATTGCAGTAGGATTGGCAGTGTAGGAGGCAGCAGCACGGCACAGCAACTTCAGAGGCCAAGAATCAGCTATCTGGCTGATTCTGGATTGAAAGCTGGAGCTTCAGAGTCATTGGAACAGTGGCGCAGCAGCAGCAACAGCAGAGTGGGGAGTTGGCTGTTCAGTGGCTGTTCAGCGGCCAAGAACTTGCTGTTGAGGACTGAAGCTCTCAGGAGTGACTGGAATAGTGTGAAAGCAGTGACAACAGTAGCTGTGGTGACGGCAGCAGTGGCAGAGGCTGGGAGTTAGCAGTTTGGAGGCTGAGAACTCCTGGAACAGCCAGGAACAGCCAGGAACAGTTTGTGTGACAGCAACAATGGCAGCTGTGGAGGCAGCAGTGGCAGAGGCTGGGAAGTCAGCTGTCAGTGGTCAAAACTTCTGGGACTGTCCAGGAACAGCAATTTAGTAGCAGTGATGGGTTATCATGGCCATTGGAGAGTAGATATTGGTTGGCACATGGGAGAAGTGTTGACCCATTTGGTTGGGGGCTGGCTCTAGGATGAGAGCCAGAGCTGGTCTGGATAGATGTGGTGTTGTGCAGAACTCTCAACCATGGTGAGAGCTGGGTGGAGGGATGTGAGAGTTCACCCCCTCAGCTAACAGTGAGAGGCCTTGGAGTGAAGGGTGGGCATTGTATGTTTGTGTGGAGGGAGGGAGGAGATGAGAGCACAGTAAGGCTCTGAGAGCATATGCTATAGAGCTAGGTGCTCCTGTTCTTCATCCCTTCCTCTAGGGTGCTTGTGTGTGTGCTTTTGTATGCTTATTCGGGGATGGAAGAGCCTATGGCTTGAAGAGGGGGGACATAGAGGTGGGAGGGAGAACTTCACCCTGGGGGCCTTTGGGCAAGAGATTTTATTCATGGGGTACTATGGGAGCTGGGTGGGCAGGCTGTTGCAGGGGAATACACCCCCGATGTTTAGTGTCGGTCATGTTCTAGCCCTCTATGCTCACTCCCAGCCCCTGTGGTCAGAATGCCCTTGGAGATCCTGCAGCCCAGCTGTTGCTGGTGAACACCTGATCAGTCAATAATAAAGCTCCCTTGATTTGTGACATCATTGAGCAGGCTGATCTGGTGAGCATTACTGAAAATTGGCTGTCTCCTGAGGGGGGATTGCCCTCTCTGAGATATGTGCAGCTGGGTTCCAGGTTTGTCACCAGCCAAGACCCCAAGGTAGGGTAGGTGGGGTGGCAGTGATCATTCAAGAATCTTTGCCTCCAGGGCCTTGCTCCACAAGTGTCTGGTTGTGAGACCCTGTTCTTGAAGCTCAGCTCTTGGGATCAGTTGGGACTCTTGCTACTCTGCCTGAGCTGGTCAAAGCCATCTCAGGGTTGGTGATGGACTTCCACAGGCTGATGGTCCTGGGGGATTTCAATTTGCTGTTCCTGGGTCTGTCCTTGGGATTAGCACAGGAATTCCTGGCTTCCTTGGCAGCAATGGGCCTATCCCAGATTATTTCAGGCCCTACTCGAGACAGTAGCCAAACTCTGGATATAATTTTCTTGTTGGAACAATGGCAACATGATCTGGAGTGGGAACTTTCAATGTCCCCCTTGTCATGGACAGATCAAGCTCTGGTGTCTTTGAGATTTTCTTATGCTACCCCCTCTGCAGGGAAATTGGACCTATTCGATCGGTCCACCCTCCATGACTGATGGACCAGAAAGGTTTCAGAGGGAGCTGGGGGATGTCCCGGGGATATTGCTGCACGGTCCTGCCAAAGCCCTGGTTATGTCCTGGAACCAAAGGACAGCTGAGCTTTGGATAGGATTGTGCCTATGCAGCCTCTCTCTACTCATTGCACTCAGCATTCTCCAAAGTTCATGGAAAATTTGCAGGTGCTGAAAAGGCATCTTTATATTATATTATATTGTATTTATAGAGTGCTGCTGGCAGAAGTCTAGGGAAGAATCCAACTGAACACAAGTTAGAGCTGCTGTTAAGGTCTACCTTGTGGCAATAGGGCAGCAAAACGTAATTATTTCTCCACCCTTATTGCATCTGCAGTGTTGTTCTTTGGCTCTGTTTAAAATCACCCAGTCCCTTCTTGGTGGGGGGCTCGGGGGATCTTCTGCAGTTATCTGAGAACAATTTGATCCTCTCATTCCAGGGTCCTCAATGCTGTCAGTGCGACCACTTGTAAATTAGACTTTTGCCTCTCCTGATTGGTGAAAGCTGCCAGGATGGTGACTAACAGGTGTGTCCATGAAGTGATAACTAAGAGAGGGGACATTGCTGGGTCCTTTTAAGGAGGCCTTGGTTTGTCCCCTGTTAAAAATAATTATCCACCTGTCTGGATAATTGTTGTTCAGTCTCCCACTTACCCTTCTTAGGGAAGGTGGTTGAGAAAGTGGTCACATGACAGCTTCAGAGGATCCTGGAGGAAATGGATTTCCTGGACCCTTTTCAGTCTGGGTTCAGGCCCAGTTATGGGACAGAGACAGCATTGGTTGCTGTTATGGATGATCCATCCTAGCTCTCCTTGATCTCTCAGCAGTGTTCAATACCATCGACCATGCTATCCTTTTGGATCAGCTGCAGGGGTTGGGGCTGGGCAGTGCAGTTTTGTGCTGGTTTGGCTCCTTTCTCCAAGGCTGGTCCCAATTGGTATTAATAGAGAGAATGAAGTCCCATCCATGGCCGCTACTTTGTGGTGTACCGCAAGGCTCAGTACTTTCTCCTCTCCTCTTTAACATCTACATGAAACCACTGGATGAGATCATCCATTGCCATGGGATGAGATACCATGAGTATGTTGATGATACTCAGATTTACATTTCCATCCCTGGTGATCCAAGTGATGCTGTCTCGGCCCTGACTCGATGCCTGGAGGCTATACAGATCTGGATGGGGGACAACAGGCTTCAGTTGAACCCTGGCAGGACTGAGTGGTTTTGGGTGTCCAGGGGACCCAATTCTGGGACTTTAACATCTTTAACTCTGGATGTGTGCAATCTGGGGGGTTCTCCTGGATTATTGACTCCTGCTCAAAAAGCAGATGGCAGTCACAGCTAGGAGGACCTTTTCATGACTTCATGTTGTGCACCAGTTGCACCCTTTCTTAGACCAGAAGTCCCTTCACTCAGTCACTCATGCTCTTGTCATCTCTTCATTGGATTACTGCAATGTCCTCTACATGGGGCTATCCTTGAAGAGCATCCGGAGACTGCAGCTGGTGCAGAATGCCACTGGGTAGATGATCGTAGTAACACCTCTATTCCGCAAGCTGCATTGGTTGCCAGTCTGCTTCCAAGTGCAATTCAAGTGATTGTTTTTGACCTTTAAAGCCCTTCATAGCATGGGACCAGGCTATCTGAGGAACCGTGTCACCCCAATGGGTGAACCAGCAGAAGAGACCTCCTCTGGATCCTGTTTCCTTTTCTGGATCCTAATTCTTTTCCTTTTCTGCTGTGGCTCCTGTCTTGTGGAACATCCTGCCCCCGGAGGTGAGGTCTGCTCCTACCCTTACAGCCTTCCAGAAGAGCCTTAAGACCTGGCTCTGCCAGCTAGCATGGGGCTCCATTGGGGACACATCATCTTGGAGGTGGTTGGTGATTTAGCATTCACCTCCTTCCCCCATGTATATCTTTTGGCTCTTCCCCTCTTGGTCTGGTTGGTTATTTTTAAAGCTTTTTAATTGTTTTTATTATTTGTTTTTATTGTAAGCCACCAAGAGTCATTTTGAGTTTGGCAGCATATAAATCGAATAAATAAATAAATAAATTTATTTATTTATATGCCGCTGAAATCCGGAGACTCTCAGTTGGCTAACAACACTAAAAACAAACAATTAAAAACATTTAAAAATAAAATAAACCCATTAAAACAAAAAACCCAGCAGACTAGCGAGGTGGGCTAAAAAGATTTCATATATAAAATAACACTCTAAAATGCTAAGATTTATTTTATTAGTAGGAAAGAGGAAAAGGAATAAGAAAAAGAAAGCTAGTCTTTGAGTGAGTTGTTCTTTCCAATATTTTGCTGCTGTTGCTACAGAACTTTTTTTAAAAAAGTTCTTAACTGCTGTACAAGTGAATTGTCTGTGTTAAACAAAACTTAAGGGGAAAATAGAAATTAGAAGTGTCACAAATTCATTGTCATCAGATCAGCTTAAAACAAGTTTTATGCCAATCCTATAAATGTGATTCTTCTATCTTTTTTACTTCCATTCTTTTTTATAAATATTTGTGAGTGTGCACTAAAGCTACATTGGTAACACTTTCGGAAACTAAGCTATAGCTGGAGAAAAAGTTGGAAGCAGAACTGCCTAGGCTTAAAGGCAGCAAGAATTGGTCTGCTGTGCAGTGTGAAATCAGTCAATAATGTTTGTTAACCCATTTCTGCACAAAACAGCTTTGGTTTCAGGATTCATTTCAAGACTGAATCCTCTACTCTGAAGATTGCTCAATTTGTGTGACAGGTATGTTGGGTTGGAGTGGTAAATCAAATCATATCACTCCTTTGAATTCTGGAGCATTATTTAATAAACTCTGAGCCTTGTTCCTCCATTAATTAGCAAGTGATAGAAAATACACAAATGGCTCCATCCTTTTTGTTTTCTGGATAGGTTTCCAGAAAATTTAAAACATTATAGGTGAAAGAAGATTAAAAATTAGAACATCAGCTTTTGAAAGCTGTTTCTTAAAATGCTCATCACATTTCTAATTTGCAACAAGTATAATCAGATTTGGAGCCTAAATAGGAATAAGATGGGTTGAAGGCTTTGCAAAGAAAAGGTGCCATGTCAAGGAATAGTTGTTTATTAATGCATAGATTTCAGCTGACTAGTGGGAATGGAAATTTGGGTGAAAAGTGGGAGATTGTCACCAGGGCTTTTCTTGTGAGAAAAAAAGTAGCCCTTTATTTAGTCAAATGGAAAAGATAGCTCAAAAACATCTTGCACCATCTAAAGGTAGAGAGATTTTAAAAAGCAAAATAAGTAGATTGTTGTACTTGAGATTCCTGCCATCATAGCCTTAAGAGACTGTAACTGAATTAAAGAAACCGGATCAAACCTGATCAAAAGAATTAATGTTGGACAGACTTCTTAGCTTTCTTCTCCATCCAATATATTTTCTGAACTACGGTACTGTGCAAAAGTTGTAGGCCACCACCTGCCTTGTTTTAGCAAAGTTTTAATGACTATCCATAATTATTTCTTGGTTTCTGTATTAAGATTCAAACAGAAAATAAAGGGAATATGTACACAAAATTTAAAGAAACACAATTTTCAGAACAAAATGGCTTCTTCAGGCAGAAATCAGTATTAAATAGTCAGTACTAAATACTTGCCACATAAGCTTACGGAAGATTTTTTTTCTGTTTTTTCCTGTTTTGAATATTGCATACAAATTTCTTATATTTTCTGGTTGCATTTGTATAAACCAGAGTATCTGAAGAGAAACCTGTCTCCTGAGATATCTGTATGCAGCTCAAGGACCAACAGTTAGAACTGGACATGGAACAATGGATTGGTTCAAAATTTGGAAAGGAGTGTGACAAGGTGGTATATTGTCACCTGGCTTATTAAACTTATATGCAGATCACATTATGTGAAATGCTGAGCTGGATGAATTAAGATTGCCAGGAGAAATATCATCAATCTCAGATATGCAGATGATATATAATGGCAGAAAGTGAAGAGGAATTAAAGAGCCTTTTGATGAGTGTGGAAGAGGATAGTGCAAAAGCTGGCTTGAAACTCAACACTGAAAAAACTAAGATCATGGCAACTGATCCCGCAATTCCTGGTAAACAGAAGGGGAAGAAATGGAAGCAGTAGAAGATTTTACCTTCTTGGGAAAGATCACTATAGACGGTGACTGAAGTCATAAAATTAAGAGACACTTGCTCCTTGGGAGGAAAACTATGGCAAACCTAGATAGCATATTAAAAAGCTGGGACATTACTTTGTTGATGAAGATCCATAGTCAAAGCTACGGTTTTCTCAGTAGTAATGTATGGCTGTGACAGCTGGACCATAAGGAAGGCTGAGCACCAAAGAATTGCTGCCTTCGAACTGTGGTGCTGGAGAAGACTCTTGAGGGTTCCTTGGACTGTGAGGAGATCAAATCAGTCGATCCTAAAGGAAATAAACCCTGATTATTCATTGGAAGGCAAATACTAAAGCTGAAGCTCAAATACTTTGGTCAGATAATGCATGATGCTGGGAAAGATTGAAGGCAAGAGAAGGGGACAGCAGAGGATGAGATGGTTAGGTAGCATCATTGATGCAATGAACATGAATTTGAGCAAACTCCAGGAGACAATGGAGGACAGGGAGGTCTGGCATGCGAAGAGTTGGACACGACTTAGTGACTGAGCAATAAATTCTAAAAAAGAGATTGAAACATAACTATATATGGTCATTATACAATGATAAAACAACACATCTATGGTGGCCTAAAATTTTTGCACACCATTTATAATGGTAGATCTTTGTAGAAGACTTTACATTTAAGAGAGACAACTGAGAGATGCACATATCTCCTTAGATATTAAAAATTATCTAGGATTACCTTATTCTAATTTGGATTTAAGGTTTGCACAAAGACAGATTACAGTCCTAGGTTTTATTAATGTACCTTGTTGTTAAAATTATGGGAATAGACATTTGGGGGCCCAAGAGTTGTCTATGAGTCTTCTGGTGTATTCATTGCTTGTGTTGACAGGAGAAAGAGGAAAGTTATGTACTTAAAAGAGTTGAAAATTGTGTTGGAGGTATGCGAAATTACGTGGGGAGCTACATGCTGTCTGTGAGTAGAGATTATGTATCAATAATCTGAGATATATAGAGTCAGAAGATATGATGAAACATCCTTAACCTCATGACACATAGACACATGGAGAGACTCAACCATAATTTCAACTGAGAAATTATTAGCATCTTAGACCAAGCCAAATCCAAAATGCAAGAGAATTCCTGGAAACTTCATATTCAGACAAATTACCATCAATAGACACATAGAGATAAACCACATTTGCACACCATTAAAAAGAAACCATAAAAAGCCTAAGAAGGAAACAGAAAGATTACAACATATCCAGCAGACTGAATTCAGAAATTAAAAATAAAATTAAAAGGATTAGCACTAAACAATCAATCAGGCAGAAAGCAACAATTAAGGAACCACCAAGGAGGAAACTACACCTCCATTAAAATTCCAGGGCAAATTACCATGACAGTTTTATATTTTATGCATTAGAAGTTGTTTCTATACAAAATGGTACAATGTTCAGCATTTATGTAGAACATCATTCAGAGACAGCAATGGGTAGTCTAAACATCTTGGAGCTTTGAAAGCATAAACTTAACTATTAAGATTCATTCCATACAGTGCATTGATTAGAAGTTGTGTTTCCAATTAAGCAAATTGGAAATAAACATTTGTGCTAATTCATTCAGGGATGACATCATAAAAACTTATTTTTTGCCTGATATGATTAAATGTGATTTGTTATGCAAACATTATATTTTGTCATGTGAAATTTATATACAGCATTAAAAATGATGCAAAAATATGATTACTGGTGAATGCAAATGAGTAAAATCCTAGTCGTTTGCAAGAATGCATAATTTCATGTTTTTCATCTGGCAACAGTTTACAACCTAAAGGGTCATTTAGAGTTGTGAAAAATTGGTATATTAATTCAAGTACGGATACCATGTCGGCAATGTACAGAATCTGTTGACCACTAGATGGCAGATAATGGTTCTCTGTATTTCTTTGCTGCTATCCTGTGTTAGTTTGAATTTTTTCAGTCACAACAGAGTGGCCATAATTATGTATATCCCTTGGCAAGATACAACTATATGGAACTACCCTACTCCAATTAAAACTAATGGTTCCTCTTATCCACAATTATTGCCTCCTTTTGTTGTTCAGTCATGGAGTCATGTCTGACTCTTTGCAACACCATTGACTCTATTACACCTGGTCTCCCTGTCCTGCACTGCATCCCGGAGTCTTCCCAAGCCCACATCCATCATACTGACTATGCTATCCATCCATCTCATCCTCTGCCGTCTCCTTCTCCTCTTCCCTTCAATCCTTCCCAGCATCACAGTCTTTTCTACAAGACAATAAAAAAGCTTAGACAATAAAGACTTAGAGATGTAAGATGGAGGCTAATCCATCACCGTTCTGCAGCTTCCTTGACTAAGCAGCTGTTCTAAGAAAGAAGGGATGGTGGTGAAAGTCACACAATGCCTCATACATAGTGGCGTGATGGCACCGCTTTCTTTCTCCTTCAGCTTAAGGGAAAGTAGACTTCTGATTTCAGGAATAAATTGTCCCTCCTAAATACTTATAACTTGGGTCCTGATGCCTTAAGGTATTTATTTTTACATATACTTATCACATTGATCCACATTTCTATCATTCTTTCCTCTCTCATTTCAATCCTTTCACGGCATTGTTTGGAAAATAGCCTTCAAAGAGCGATTGTCCCAGGATCACTCAGGAAGCTTCAGAGCTTCTTTCGTTCCTAACTCCAAAACTCCAAACTATACGCCATTGGCTGCCAGCTTATTGTTAAAATGCATAAACATGCTCAGCCCTGAACTTGAGAAACCCCAGACAGACTTCTGCTGTGAGCTTGATTGCCATGTGGGGTCCACATGCTCCCGAGAACCTCCTTCAGTGCTATTTCTTACACCGCCGTCTACCAGGGTAGAGTTTCTGTCTGACCTCCAGAGCAGGAGGGGTTAATGGTTCTCTGAAGCACAGGAACAGGGTGTTACTGGTTATCAGTAGTGAAGGCACAACAACAGTGACGCCTATTCCATCCTAAGCAAGAGCCGCCCATTAGCTGGAACAAGATTTGACTCATTCCAGGAAGCAGCAGATCGTCAGCAAGTCAGTTGCAGGTCGAGCTGCCGGACGGTGTCTGTCTTGGATCGAACCCCAGCCGTGGTCGACAGTTCGTCTCTGCTGCTGGGAACATGGTACTCAGGATGGACAGTGGTGAGCGTTTATGGTGGGGAGTTCTCAGCTCATATGACTGCCTGAACCAAAATCACTTAGTCTGAGGGATGTCCTCTTAGGGTCAGTTTGACTGAATATGGTAAGGAAAACTTGGTCTACCTGTTGCAACTTGAGGTGAATTTTTCCAAAAGCGACCTGCTGTGTCTCTCTGTAGTCAAGACTTCTGCCAGTGCTTACTTCCAGTTCTGAGTGGAAGTATACTTTGAATTCTGGTCATGGCTTATATGTCTGAAGATGGAGATAACCCTGGCAGTCGGGGTGGGAAATCCATATCAAACAGCAGCGCATACATACCCTCTTCCTGTGAACATTGCTGGGCTCTACAGATCTGAGGGGCTCTTGTGGGAATGAAAGCACCCTGTTTCTTCTTTGTCTGTAGGAGGAGCTAAAACTTTCTGTACTTCAAAAAGGAGAGTTTCTGTTGGCAGCTGTGGACTTGCATGCTGCAGCATGCCAAGGATAGAAGATCTCTCTTGCTGTTCCACCTTGGCCCTTGGGCACTAAGGAGGCTGTAGGAAGGAGAGCATGTGGATTTGGTGAAACCAAATTTGGAGCCGGTTTCTCTTTTCTTTAGATGCACGTTGAGTGATGTAATTTTCACTGAGCACACATTCCCAGCAAGCATTGTAGTCACCGTTTCTCAGATCTCTTGGCAGAGGTGGAAAAATACAGATGAGCACTCGATTTGTTAACAAATACATTTTGGTAGACCATTTAAAATATTGAAAAGGGCTAATTCTGAGTACAAATCAAGTATGGAAATTAGCCATCTAAAAATTCTAGCAACTTATTATGAAGGTCAAACATTTCTGTTTTTTTCTGTATGTGTTAAACAGCAAGCCCAAAGCTGTTACAATCAATGCATCCATCAATGTATTCCTGCCTTTTTGATTCTGTTCCCTGCACACTTGACCCAGTAAACGACCCCATTCCCTTCTGTGGTCTGCTGTAAATTATGAGTATTTTATGGTCATGATAGGAAATAAAGGCCTCTCTGTGATGCTTATTGTGTTCCCCTTGCACACAATGGCTGTTTATCAAAGCAGTGTTTTAAATGTGTATCCATCTAACTTACTGGCTATCTTGTAAGTTACTAAATAATATCCTGAGGGTTAGTTGAATTAATCTTTTGCAACAAATACTACGATGCATGTATGTCAGCAGTTAAGAGGAACAGATGCATCTAAAGATTCAGATTGAGTTCATGAAAGCTTAAGTTGTTTCAAAAGATGCTGAACAAGTTATCAGCAGGCAATTTTGCTGAACAGCATTATTTTTCTGGTAGTATTCATATTCATTGGAGTGGGCTGATAGTTAGCAGAAGACTTCTTTGGCCTACTGAAGTTCAGTTCCAGCAGGCTCTGAGGAATTTCCCTGTTAGTCTGGGAGAAAAGATGATGCTTATCCATATAATTGGGAATGGGTTGATTTTAGGTTTGATGGATCTCTTTTTTTAAGGGCCCAAAATGGTGACTTGTGGGGTTCTGTGCATTATAAAATTCAAAAGCAAGGAGTTTCACTGCACATGCTGAGATTATAAATGTGTCTTCAACAGCTGCATTAAAGATCACAGCTTTAGTTCATTTATAACAATTGACTTTTTGGTTTTCCCCAGTCTAGGGGCATGGTGGCCTAATGGTTGAGATGCCGGGCTAGTCACCTGGAAGGTTGGCAGCCCAAGTTTGAGATCTAAGCGCTGTCTAACGGGGTGAGCTCCCATTACTTGCCCCCAGCTCCTGCCACCCTAGCAGTTTGAAAGCATGCAAAATGCAAGTAGATAAAAGAGGTACCACCTAAATTGGTGGGAAGGTAACAGCGTTCCATGTGCCTCTGTATATAGTCATGCTGGCCACATGACCACAGAAGTGTCTTTGGACAACGCTGGCTCTTTGGTTATGAAACAGAGATGAACACCGCCCCCTAGAGTTGGACATGAAGTGACAGGGGAAACCTTTACCTTTAGCCAGTCTATCTTTATTGGAATAATCTAATGCATTTAAAAGAAATCTCATGTTGTTGTAATGTTAAAGACCAGTTAAAATGGTATGCAACAGTGACACCCTGTAATTTATTTATTCCTAGGCTGTGTTTTAGAGCAGAAGCTCTGCTCAGGTGGCTTGAGAATTATCAACTAATTTTGAGAGAGTAAAACCTTGTCTTAAAAGCATTTCCTCATTACAAAATAAACTCATAGGATTGCCCTTCTGGCAATCCCCAACATTCTCCATCTTTTTTTGTTGTTGGATTTCTTTAAAAATTCAGAAAAGTACAGCAAAAATATTTTTAAAATTTCTTTCTGGTTTGTGGAGTTAGAAACTCTTGGAGAGCTATTGCAAGTCTCCTCAAATTTAGCAGTCTACGCCAATTTATCTTCTGTTTTCCCTCAATGTAAACATTATTGAGCTGGATGGACCAACGCCTTGGCTCACTGTCCTGCTGCTTCTGGCTTTAATAGGCTCTCAGCAGGCTCATCATTGGTTTTGGGTTGGGGACAGTTGACTAGCATGCTAAACCTGAGACTGTGAACCTGAAGATATTGTGCCTTCCTGCCCAGTTTGGAGCCCTACATAATGGTGAGCTCCAACACAAGGCAACTGCTTTCTAACCCTGGGCCATCCCCTTTGCTCTTATTGTAAAGTTATCAGTGTTTCACAGCTTGGCTTTGTGGTTTCCTTCTCATCCTGAACATTTTTATTTTGAGCAATTCATTCTGAACAGCTCACCACACCCTCTCTTCGGTATCTTTTTGCAAAGTTATTAAAACAGAGTTTTTCCGCAGCTCATTTTGGATTTTAATGCAAAAGTGGTGGGGGCCTGTGGTTATTATCTGGTATTCCTTTTCTTCTGTTTTTGCTGTCTAATTAATTGATTGGGTTATCTGATTTTAACACTATCAGGCTTTTAAAAGTGTTTATCTTTTGTGGACCATTGTGAATCACAGCTTTCAAGTGTTGATAGATATATAAGCAGGCTTTTCTGGAAAATTGTGTTAGTTTTAAACAATGAGATTTTTTTTATCACTTTTCCATAAAGCTGGATAGTTTAATTGGCAGAGCAGTGGGATTCAGAAGGCAGTTTAGTTCAATTTCTTACTATAAATAGCTTCTTTTCCATTGCACTTTGTCAACTGCATTTAACACAGCAAGTATGCAGGTGAAATAACCAGCATACTGACTTATTGTACCAAGTAGGTCCTCAGTATATGCATACATTTTTCCCCTTCACCTGACTGCTTAGTGATGGCAAGATTTTTCTTCCTGCCTGTATGCACAGTGCTGCATCTTTCTCACTGAAGCTTAGACTCTTTCTTTACTGCTTGTGTGTACACAGAGCATGGCACATCTTAGCTGCTGTTATTTATATTCCACCATAAGTGAGTGCTCTACCCAAACAATCTAGAATTTAACGTAATCAGGAGCAATCTATGGTCTAACATAGTACAGTTTCTACTCTTAAGTTACCATCAGCAATGATTTAGTTTCCACTGTACTGAAGACTGCATTTAATAGTTAACTGCTTAAGGGTTTTCCAAAAATATATTGGGATTTATGGTTCTGTAGAATCAAGGCTCTACTTTTTGTTCAGTGCATTTACCCTGAAACAACAGGCAGAGTAGAAATCATAGTCCAGCAAACAAAGATAATTAAAATGGATAAATAAAAAGATAATTAAAATTAACAAAGTGTGTTGAAATCCTGGATCAAAAAAAAGTAACTTACCTGACACACCTTAATGCCATCTTTTTGCTATCATAAACAATGTGAGTTAGTGACAGCTATTTTTTAAGAAAACAGGTTGCATCAGTTGTCTTTAACAAACACAGTGTAATATGAACTGGTTTGCTTAGTCTTTTTTGTGGAGGAGAAACCTCACATTTGGCCATTGGAATTGTTGATATGCACCCATGTAGTGTAGTGCAGCTTTTTCTTCAGTTTAATGCTGTCCAGATATATCGAACTATTTCAGGAACTGTACTCAGAATACTTCTGAAGGCCACCAGAGGAGGGAAGTTGATTTAGTTCAGTCTGGAATAATAAGCAAGGGAACGCAGCTATGTGCTCTCTTACTTTATTATGCAAATAAGAGAAGGTAACAAAACGATGGAAAATTCTTATGCAAGGGTAAAGACAAATAGACTTCTAATCAGCACTTACCCTGACACCTATATCTTGGGAATGGCCTTTGCTTGGCTGAGTGGACACACAGGTCAATAGGGATCCTCAGCTGGTGCACAGCAAGGTCTTATTTACAGTGTTCATCGATTATACTTGACCATCCCACAGTAGACACGTCTGATTTTTCCAACTGTCAAAAGGAATGGGGTATACAAGACTGTTTGTATAAAGTTAAAGTTCTGTGAATGTTATAAATGGAAAGACATTTCCCTTCAATTTCAGTATGGATATCTGTGAAGACTCTCACTCGTCCAGGGTAATTGCATCGCAACAAAGTTTAAAAAACAGGCATCTGGACTGGAT
>JANHZU010001901.1:156029-191033 GCA_032468055.1 Acrochordus granulatus
CCCAGCTCATCTCACAGGGTTGCTCTTGTGGGGGATACAGCAGGAGGAGGACATGTTAAATATGTTTGCCGCCTTGAGTAGTTTATAAAATTGTAAAGGCAGGATACATACAAATAAATAATATAACACAACTTTAAGCTGCCTCACATATGAATCAGATAAAAACTAAAAGCAACATCATGAAGACATAATAAAGAAGTAGTACTAGGGCATATTCATGGGCAGATGGAAGACACAAGAATGAATTCCTTTTCTCCCTGTGTCCAAAACCATGTCCTTGCTAGAATTTCCAACAATTAATTTCTAACAAATTCATATATGTATATGTATAGGTACAATAAGAAATACATATTAAGAGGAAGCTTTGATATAAGGAAGTGGAACACAGTTTTTATTTAAGTTTTGTTCAATAAATCTGAACTGATATTAAATTATTAAAACTTAAGGCAGATTTAGGGAAACTGGTTTATTTTTTTAAAAAACCAAAGAAGGGAAGATTAAATTTAGGTATTTAGGCAGACAGAAAAATGCAATGGTGTCTTGCCATGTTTGGTAGTTTTCAACAAAGCTCTTTAACATATCAGGTGTGAGCCATTACATCATGTCCAGGAATAATCTAAATTCTGCTACTATTCACCAATTTGTTGTCTTCCAGCATCAGGGACTATTTAACCATGGATCATTAGGAATGATAGCAAGAAAATAAATCAATATAATTTTACTCTTCAAAAATATGGCTAGGAGATAAATTCTGGCATTGCCATGGACACAATTTAGGAATTATTGTCTGTTTCATCTAGGATAAAACATTTTCTGAGATGTTTTAATTAAGAAGGGCCAGGACATTAAATATTGAATGCAAATCTCTACATGATGGTTCTTCCCTCTTGGCTGAATGCAATGAATTAGAAGTAGATGTCAACTCAACCTACTAAAACTGCCTGTATTAATGTATCTTTAGTTTTGCAACATCTTAGGTTGAGAAAATACAATATTTTTACCACTGCTCCTTAATCTAGTGAATTCACTAAAGTTCTACTTCTGTGGTCTAGCTCTACATGCTTAGTGAACTCAATGAAAGTTGGACTGTATTTAAGTGGTCTTCTAAAGTCTGGTAGAAGCCTGTGGTTATGAGCCTCAGTATCCACATACATATTAACTGAAAAGGATCATGTGAAGATGGATTAAGAAATTTAGCTACACAGGATTGACGACTGCAATGTTTCCCAACCTTATCAACTTTAAGATATGTGGACTTCAACTTCCATAATTCCCCAGCCAGCAATGAGTTGAAGTCCACACAAGGTTGAGAAACACTGAACTGCTGTTCCAGAAAATTTTAAATTACCTCTACTTTTCCCCGAAAGCCAAGATAGCCAATGTTCAGACTGAAGGCATTGCAGTCCACTGAGATCTAGAAAGTTACATATTGCCCACTTATATTTCATCAAGCATTAAATCTGATGGATTGTTCATTTTGTGATATTGCTAATAGCACTACTATATACAACAAGGATCATGTAAGATTACTTTCCCTTGCAAGACTCCCAGGGTTTAAAAGCTGAAGAAAAAAGAAATTTATAAAGAATGTGAAAGACAGTAGAATTTAAAGGAAATATTCTGTAATAAAATGGAAAAAGCAATTCACCACTTGGGGTAAAAGACAAATGTGTTCAGGATAAGGAAAGGAGGCATGTCTGTAAACAAGTTGGAGTGAAGATGAAGATAAGACAAATTGGCTCTCACCACCAGGAAGAACATTAAAAAGCAAAACCTCATAAGCCAGTCAGATTAGCAGACACTAGTTCTGTCAAGTCCTTGATGCTCTTTCATCTTGGTTGTTTTCCTGCCAAAGTTTCATTACCAAAAGAGGTAATGTCAACAGTTCCTGCACTGAGGATGTTACCTAGTTTGGTAATGAAACATCTGCTGAGAACACCAAGGACTCCATAGTTCAACCCTGAGCTACAAATATTATCTACTCTCAGTACTTACTAGTTCTCTTGGCCCATATGGTTCACAAAAAGTGACAGCATTGCCATGCATAATTATACCACATTGATCTCCGACCTCACAGTTACTACATTCAAACCTGCAAGAAAAAAATACAAATTAGTTGGAAGCACCACAGAACAGTTGAGTACCTTGAACATTCTGAGGCCTCAAAGGAAATATTCTGCTCAAAAATCTTAAATTGGCAAACAAATTAATGATGTTGTGGTTTAAAATATTAAACTCCACAAAAATTTTCCCTCCCTATCCAAGACATGACAAAATATCCTGTTAAGAGTTAAGAGAAGCGAATAGCATTTTCTCAACTATATCCATGTCCTTTTATTAAAATATAACAAATTATTGAGACTCAGTGTTAGCAATCCAACATCTTAACCATTACATCACATGTACTTTGCTTAAGCTTGCCTAAGGATAAAAAAATACATTTGGCTTTGCAGCAACACACACAATATATAGTTAGATTTCTGTCCTGAAAGGTTTAGTCATACTGATTATCTAAAAACAATTAAAAGCAGTTAAAAACTTCTAAAACAACCAAGCAGACCGAGTGGGGAACTAAAAATATACATGGGGGGAGGTGAATATGTGAATTCAATGTATGAATGGGATGAAATTAAAGGATTAACCTGATGTAAAGTTTTTCCCTGCCAGTCATGGCCTATTCTAAGGGGTGGTGCTCATCTCCTATTCACAGCCAAGGGAACCAACGATGTTGGTCCAAAGATGTTTCCCTGGTCATGTGGCCGGCATGACTATCCACAAGGTACACAGATGCTGTTACCTTTCCCACCAAAGGTGGTACCTATTTATCTACTTGCATTTTTACATGCTTTTGAACCGCTAGGTTGGCAGGAGCTGGGGCAGGAATGGAAGTTCACCCTGTTATGTGGCAGCTCTTGCACCTTGAACTTGAACTGCCAGCCTTCCAGCCACCGTGATTGTGACATGATGATGAACTTGACAAGAATGATACAAATAAGAGTCAAATGTACGTTGATAATTTTAATTGGTTGATTTCTAAATGAAGGTGTTCTGTTAAATATAAGAGATTGTATGGACTCTGTGAGTGTAATGAACAGAGTGTTAGACATAAACAATGGACAGATAGGAGGGGAGTCTGTTAGTTGCTTATCTCATAAAAACCAAGTCAGTCCAGCCAGCAAGAAATAATTCATAACACAACATTCCAAGAGTCTTAATGAACTCACTAATCAAGTGAAGATCCCACTTGCAGTTTCCAAGATTTCAGATTTATTCCTAACACCAGCATTAAATAACCTTAATGGAGTTCGTATAATCCTTTCTTCCTTGATCTTTCCCATCTGTATGAGACTTGACATGATCAACTGCTATTGTTGCAGGCATTCAGATAAGAAAGCATAATTTGGTTTCCTGAAAAACATCTATTAAGCGCATCAGATTCTAGCTTATATAGAGATTAAACTGGCCTCTGCTGAAATGACTGCACAACAGTTACTAGGCACTGAAAGCTCTACAAAAAGCCTTGATCAATTAATAAAAAGGCATGATGCCACTGCAACAGGTGGCGTCAAGAGAGATTGTCAAAAGACTATCCAAGATTGAGAAGCTGTAAATATGCTGTTATTAAAAGCACTGCCCATTATGGGAATGTTTTTGCTATGGAAATGAATGTCTCCTGTATTTAAACCAAGAAACAAACCTGTTCAGTCTTAGATGGTTGTGATAGATTCTATTAGCTGGCTACTAACATGAATGAATTTTGGATTCCTTATCTCTGAGAGTGCTGTTCAGTAAAAATGGAATGAAGCTTAGAGTTTCTTTGGATGGGCAAAATATCTGGCATCGACTTCCTGAGATGCTTTTTTTTTCAAATGATGATTTCTTGATGGAACAGAAAATGCAATTGGCTGCAGTAGACTAATGTTATCTGACATTAGATGGGTTGGGGCTTTTTCCATTTATTCATTGTGGTTTACTGTATAAAGTAAAGGGTTGTTGTGGGTAATGTTGAAGGTTGATGCAAAGTTTAGGGGGCTTATGCATGCTAAATTGAAATGTTAAAATTCACTTGGTTTCCAGGGATTAATGTTTAGAGCAAATTCTCCCTGTGATACTTCTATGTATGATCCCTTCCGAGACTGAGGATATCACTTTGGTTTTCCTTTATTTTCTCAGTGCAACAGGGCTACCACACAATTATTTGCTTTCCCTGAAAATAAATGTTTTCTGAATGGACTACAGTACTAGCAGGGTCCTGCGTTGTTGCTTATACTTAGGCAGCTACAGAATAGGGATTAAAGTTACCATCAGGTTATTAGCCTCTACCTGTAACTAAAATTGGTTCTCGCAGCCTTTTTACAAGTTCCATCAAGAAAAAACTATTTCCCAACATACAACCAAATGGAACTCCAACATCTTGAAGGGCGAAGTCTTCATCAATTTCTTTGCTGCTGCCTTTCCATAAATTGGCAAACTGAAAGGAGATTGCAGGTGACTGTTTATCAAATCATATTTGAAACCAACGATTAGAGTTACCTTCAGCAACTAAAAAAGCAACAGATTTCTTGTGTGCCACTTTATCACACTCAACAATAAACCCTTCAGGACAGAAATTGTTACCAACCCATAGCAGTAACACATGTAACTGTCTAAAAGGGGAAAATGGGGCCGAGGAAGAAAAGGCAGATGCTTACTCCAAGGCCACCAAGTTTTGGCACAACCATCAGAAGCTTCTGCATGTTTAAAATTGCTTACAGTCACACACTGTTTTGACACGGCCACTGGTTAGGAAAACATCCTCTAGCTCTGCATGCCCTCCAGCTTCTCTGCAAAGAAAAATTGTAGTTCCTTTGCAATTAAAAAATTAATTTAAGGATCCTTACAACCTCAGATTAAATTATGGTATCTAGAACCTGAGGTTAGGCCTGAACAGAGTGCAGTTTTGTATCCAGTGATCCACAAAACTCAGCAAGTTTTGAAAGTGGGCAAAATCCATTTGTTTATTCATGGGTCAAAATCATCTACTACTTGCAATTTTATCATTCATTCACAGAACTTATTTATTTTTTTAGAGGTTAGGCCGCTGGGAATTTGAGAAGTTTTATTTTACTTATTTGTTAGATTTATATGCTGCCGAAAATTAAGGAGACCCTCGTATACTTGTTTTGGCCAAATCTAAAAAATTCAGCTGAACTTACCACATGGTTGGATCCAATCCTTGCAAGTGATAAGAATCAAAATCATCTCGTAATATTATGCTGTTGCTGTGCATCTCAGCTGAAATGAAACAGAAAACTATCTATAGTGTATTTTGACAAACTAGATTTATCCAGTGTGTGCAACATCTCTTATTTAATTCCTCAGACAAAGATAATGCAGTTCAAAGAGAGTTCAACAGCTCAAGCACCCAGCATCTGTTTCCATTTCTGAAAAATACTTCTATTTTGGGGTTGTGCAGCCTTTCAAAGATGAAAAGATGCTTTAGAGTATGCAGAGGCATTTATGGAGCAGTTGACTGCAACTTCTTAAAACAACTGCTTCTTTCCTGGAATCATGTAGATATCCTCCATGGCTGTTATGCTTTTCCAGAAAAAGATCCAGTTAGTTTAAGACTACAAAAAGGTGCTACCTGCGGGCTTCTGCATACTCTGATGCACCTTTTGAATATGAACCATTAAATATGGATATTGAATATGAACATGAGGCATTGCATAGTCCCTTACTACTTTTCTTTCAGCCTTTCCTGTAACACTGAGAAATGTTTATTTATATGCAAATTTCCTGCATGCAGTGCACGCCGTCTACAGAATTGTGAAAGACTCTGCCTGAAGCCATGGAACGAGTGTTGCCATCTCTAAACAATTCTTCTTAGTTTCAGATTTTGGAAAGCTATTTATGGGCTTTCTCACAACATAGCATAACTTCAGATGCCCAGCTTAGAAATGATCAATAACAATTAGCTACTGCTCTGAAGTTTTATCACAATCATTTAGATCTAGCAGTAGGCCATTCTTGAAGAAGAACTATGTATGTGGTCGCTAGGAGTCAAAAATGACTCAATGGCCCACAATCAGTCAACTCTCTTCCATAGAAACTCTTGTAACACTTCTGACAACATGAGATCAGAGTTAGCTTTTATTATCATCTTGGAAACTGTTTCTGAAACTCAGCAATAAATATTTTAATATAATTTAAATAAATAAGTAAATAGAATTACAAGTATGTACTACCTATTTTTCAAAAACCCAAGTTTTATCTTACAGTATTTCCATCATAGCCAATTACATACATATATTTGAATTTTAAGCCTGATCATAGTTTTGCCTGGTGCTAGTTTTTTTTCTCGCTTACATGGTTTGGTACCCCTGCCAAAAATAAAATCCTACTGTCTGCACGGGGCTAAAGTCATAAACAAATGAGCACAAACATATTTGTAAGAGTCAGAGAGCCATCTGCTAGGTTCATCTGTTCTCTCTTTTACTAAGCATTTAGGGGACGCAAAACAGGCTGGAAAAGGCTCAATTATGATTTCCAGTGCAATCTGGGATTAATCTAGAAATACAGTAACAACCCTCCTGTTGTTTTCTCAGGCTCATTTTATGTACCTGAAGGGAAGAGATTTGGGTAGTTATAAATATGGGATGAAGCCTGCTGAAATATACATAAATGCAGTGACAGAATTTAATATACCCTGATTTCTTTCCATTCTTTTTGGCCTGTATGAATACTTTCAAATGGGTTATTATTTTATAATGCAATAATTCAAGCATTCCAAATGGGACAACTGAACTGCCATCTGAAAAGCCAAACAGTAACACTTACATACCTAAAAGAGGACGTAAGGGGGCTTCTGTTGGACCTGCAAAAGAACAACAAAAAGCAAATAAACAAGCATATTTAAACTCTTATCAGATTTTCCCCCATATTGATCTTTGATTGTAGTAAACTTTGATTGTAGTAAACATCATAAATTACAATGTTGGAAGAAATAGGCAAAGCTTTCAAAAAATGGAAAGGTATAAGTTTGGTCTAGTGGTTCACCAGGCTAGAAAATGGGAGATGGTGAGTTCTAACCCGCCTTAGCCATGAAAGCCAGCCGGGTGACCTGGGGCCAGTAACCCTCTCTCAGCCCAACTCACCTCACACCTCAAAGGGTTGTTGTTGTGGGGAAAATGGGAGGAAGAAGGAATATTCAGTATGTTTGCTGCCTTGTGTTATTTGTAAAAATAATAAAGGCGGGATATCAATAAAAATAAAATAGTATCTTCAATTAAGGGAATGCATAAAGTTGGCCTATTTTAGTATCCATTATAGGCTGTGCAAGGATCCAGATTTGAAAGAGAAGGTGACCATTGGTCCAACTGGGTATAAAAAGCTCCTGTTGTGAATTCCTTAACAGAAAGATGTCTTTCCTTGGGACTGTAAAACTGCCACCATGTAATCCCAGGAAAAGACGCAGCTACATTAAAACGTTGCCTGCAGGTGCTAAGAAAGTATTTTCCTTAAGTCGAAATCATTTGAATTCCAAATAGCCTTGCAAAGACAAACCATAAAAGCCCAAGTAGGGTTTTGGTATTGCTTCCATCATCACAAAATATCTTGCAATATAATTATTTCAAAGATCCAGCAGTATTTATGAAACAGCATGAGACTTCCTTGGGCCACAGAGTATTTGAACTGCAGATGTTCCACCTGTTAGCGTATGTAGAAATATCTGGCTGGGTTGCTTTTTATTTTATTGGGAATATTTTTGCACACATTTTGTTAGGATTTTTATAAATATAGTGAATACAGTAGAAATACCTTCTACATAGGTAAATTTTGGTTGAAATAAAGTTGAGTATCAAAAAACAGTTTTTAATTTCATAAAACTGAATGCTAAAATTACTTCACTTCTCAATTTTTAATGTGTCTGGAAAACTTAGTTTCTTTGCCTCAAGTACCTTATATTAATTCCAAAATCTAATTCTTAATTTCAGAAATTATAAAAGAACTATGAAGTTACCATTAAATGGGTAATGAACATGCTTTCATTGCCCTCATAATCATTTATTACAATTTAAATTTTATTGCAGCAGAGTGCAGTTTTGACCTTCACATATTTTAAATAAAGTCCCAAAATGTCACACAGCAAGAGCATTTATAAAATTGTGTTTTTTTCGATATAAAAAGTGGGAAGTTTTTTTATCAATTTTAATAACATTTTTCACAGTTCTGTATCTTCACGTAAGAATTTTACCAGTCCAAACAATGAAGTGGGCAGAGTCCATTCAAGTCTATATTTCTTTAAATCCCATTCCAATCTGGGAAAAATGAGTGGAAGTTTTACTTTTTAGTTTGAAATGAACAGCTCATAAAGAATCTTAACTCTTCGTTTACTTAGTTTTGGAAAATGAACTAAAAGGTCTTTGTTTCAAAACAAGACCTTTGGAAAAGAGAAAGGGAGAGAAAATGAATTTTCAAGGTTAGAACAATTACTCTTCCTTTCTCTAGGAGCCTCACTACCAACTCTTCTCACTTGATTTCCTTCTTTCACCCATCTCAACAGTCTTCTTAAATTTGGACTAAACCTGCCTTGTTGAGTGGCCTATTTGATATGAATGAGCTGCACCATAATGGTGCCATTGTTTGGACGAAATTTTCATTCTTAGGGTCAAAGCTGAGTCTTCAGCTTTTGAGATTGATAAACTTTTGGACAACTTGGAAGATCTCCAAGGGTTAAAAACAACCCCAAAGTTTCTTTCATGGGAATGTTTGCATTAATAAGTGTCATTTTATGACTTTCATAATAAGAGTTCAACAATGGATATTGTGATGGTTGCCTGCAGGGATGCCGTTGTTCTCCCTTTTGAAAAGAACTATTTTCCATGCACATGGAGTATTTCCCATATCCCATAAAGCTTCTTCTTTCATAAAGAAGAATGGGAAACACTCCTTATGTTTGCTTGGGTCTCTGGAAGCTACCACATGCATCTCTTTACAAGCTGGGGTCAATAGTCACCATTCTTCATAGCCCTTCCTTTTTTCTGCTTTAATAAAGGCAAAAAGCCCACCAAGGGAGTCATGCTTGGTTTGCTCACTGGCTAACACTAAACAGAACAAATCAATGCTTATTAAAGATGAACAAACACAATTATTCTTGGCAGTGCTTCTATTCATGTCTCTGTACATACGCTTTTGTAATATTTTGCTAAATAATTCTGAACTATTCCCCCACCCATAAAGGAGAATATAATAAGACTTTGCATGCCCTGGAAGTAGCTCTTTCCAGCTCTGATGTGAACTAATCTTGACTTGCCTTTAATCAGAGTTTTGGTATTTGTTTGAAATACTGACACAATTGGTTTCTACTGACACATAATGCAGAATAGATTAATCTTTTTGTCCTGGCCATTTGCACACTCATCCCAGTAAGAAAAACTAGGAGGCTGTTGTTTCCTGACCAACTAAAAAAAATTACTGGAGAAGAAAAATGGCATAAAATATGGTGTGAGCACAGCTAGCATCTCCGCTGACATACTGCTGTCCATTTTTATTTGTGGTGCTAGAAAAGATTGAAAACTGAAATATGTATAGAGAAGTACTTAGATGGTGCCTAGAAGTATTTCAACCTGAAATGTTAGGTGGGACAATTAACTTTGATTTGGAAGAGTAAAAAGAGACTGAGAGAAAAATACCAAATAAGTTGTATGTATTAATTCATACGGCCCTCATTTGAAGGATTTTAAAGCACTTTAAAAAGATAAAAGATAAAAAGCACCAGACTTTTTAAAGGAACTTAGGAATCATGATGGTTCAAATGGGAGTTTTGAGAATACGCCTCTAAAGGTATACATCACCACTACCTGAAATGCTAGGTATTTGACTGATACGAGTGCAGTGCTATAATCTACTTGAGGCAATAATGAAGGAAATACAAGAACAAAAACTGAAAATCAGGTATGTTTGTATGAAAGGATAAAAAAATCAAGATGGTGCCACAATGTGCTCAAAACTTCACCCTTTTTTGATATATGTAGACATTTATGTGACTTTGATTGCGTGGTTGTGGGCACTATCTTGACTTTTTTTAAAAATCCCCCTGCTGCAGATAGCCCTGCTGAAAATGAATGTTATAATCAGAGGCAATTAAACAGATTTGAAGAATATAGGCAATTGTAAGTCAATGGGGATGCCTAGTAGATGCCTTAACCACTAGATCAAACTGGCTCCCTATCTATGTATCACCCTTGTATACAGAAAAACTACATCCAAAAAACTATTTTCTCCATAATTTATTTTGAATTTGTCACTCTAATGCTTAGTGGCCATTTGAAAGATCATGATAAGTTTTTTTAACTGCAAAGCTATCTAACCAATACTTATTGTTCAGTTTGCAATGGTCAGTAAACTTAGAAAACTTCCAATCTTTCAATATCCAGAAGGGCCTTAAGACCTGGCTCTGTGAGATGGCCTGGGGCTCCATGGGGGGCTCATCATCATCATGGAGGTGGCTGATTGATTACTAGCCATCCTCACCCCCCTTTTTTATATATGAAATATTTTTAGCCCACCTCTCTAGTCTGCCGGGTTTTTTATTTTAATGTTAATGTTTTATTTTAGTTTTTTAAAATGTTTTTAATTAATGTTTTTAAGGACTGTTTTTTGTTAGCTGCTGAGAGTCTCCAGATTTCGGCGGCATATAAATCAAATAAATAAATAAATAAACTCCCAGAATGCTGGCTGGGAAATTCTGAGAGCTGAAGTTTGCACATCTTAAAGTTGCTTAGGATGAGAAACACCAGTTTAGAGGGTCTCTTTGACTTCTGACTTAGCATGGAAGCACAATCCTCAATATGGTTTTTAAAATAAAAATGAGGGTAAGGTAATGCATTATGTTTGGTGCTAGCTGTTTTCTTTTCTTTAGAATTCTTTCTTGAGATTCTGGGAATAAGGATACTTTGGGCACATGCAAAATTCAGGATAAGCTGTTATAGTTAGCCAAGAGTTTTTATCTAGCCTCAGGACACTGTTTACACATTCAGAAGTGTGAGCAGGATTTCCAGATTAGTAAATATAATCTTGATCAGCACACCATAAGCACATGCAATAATTTAAAATGTTTATTTCACCTAGTTGAAACTCACATTCTGTTGTTTCCATACAGGTGTCTTCGCACATCAATAGCATTATATATACAGTATGCTTTATCTGGGCTAATTCTGAATATTACAACATTCCATCCCGGGTCATTGTCATTTTACAGGAGATCTGTAATCTCTTCATTGAAATGGTACTACACTATGAAAATAGAAAGTTCTTAATTGAGAAGGGGTTTTTGCCTACAAGGTCAATGTTTCTAACTATTGAAAAGGTTTATCCATAAAAAGGATGAAAAGAAAACAATGTAACCAAGCTTTTCTTATTATTCTTTAAATATATATATGATATATTATTTTTCAGAGAAAAAATGAAGAATAAAAGAGTAAAATTTCAGTTGAAAATTATGATTTGTACATAATCTATTCTGAACAGATTTATTTATATCGTTAATTGATGTGGTGGGCAACCTTGATTGAATTTGTTCATCACTAGAATTTTTCTAAGATCATTATTGTTCTATTTTTTTTTCAGTCCAGGCAATTTTCTGCAGCTTTAAGTACCATGGATTCAGTAAAAGATGTGCTTTAGTTTCCCAATACTTTGAATTATAAATCTGTCAATAAGTGAATCAATTTCTTGTGATGTGTCAGTTTATGAGCGTTAGGGTAAATAGACAGTAAATCAAATTCAGGATTATAGTGCAATAAAAAAATTCTGAGCAATTTTCCCAATTACTTCAAAAACTTGCAAACAGAAACACTGTCTAGTTGGGCACTGTCACCAAAGATGATACTGCTTTGTTTACACCTCCTCTCATCACCTTCTTCAAGAACCATAATTTATGTAGTATAATCTTAGTAGCATGCACCACCACTGACCAATGATTTTTATAGTCTTGTTTGATTGCCTGCTGAAGTAGATTGAAAAGGAATGTTATGCTGCAAAGAATTTTGATTAAGTATTTAAGGGTTTCCAAAAGTATCTCAAATATAAATTTATCATATTACAAACCGTTCTTAGTATTGATAGATTAGGCAGTTACCTAAAGGGTGGTACAGAACTAAGGGAATGTCATCATCCTCTCCCACTTTCTTTACTGTATCTCCCTGGTATTGGGCATTCAAGAAAAAGAAGGCATCTCTTTCACCATGTTCACCACTGAGGACAATAATACTAAGATTCATTCAGATCTGAAGTATCAAAAGCATGCCATAATTGTTTTTTCCTTTTTTTTGCAATCCAATCTTATGGCTCAATAGATGTTTTTAAAAATTATTTTAGTTAATTCAGGATTGTTGATTTAACACCGTCCAACATTTTTATCTGACAAATCAAAGGAGAAATGAAGGAGTTAGCATCCTTGATTTACATTGTTAAGGATGGAAAGCAATCTTGCATATGATTAATTGTGCTGTCACAGCCCCTTGTGTGTCCCAGGTGTGAAGTCCAGTTTATATGAGATTTGAAAACAATTCGCCCTGCCACTAGATAAGGTTTTTAGCAGATAGAGAAGCAGCACAAATCAACATCAGTAACTTGCCAATGGAAAAGCACTGTGAGAGAAGCACTCCAGGTTATGGCTGAACATTTCATCCAGAGCAGAGAACAGGTTAAGTAGCTCCAGGATGAGGAATCTTTAACCTGCCAGCTTAACAACTGTGGGCCTACTTTCATAAATCTCTGCTTTCTACTCTCTGCCATTGTTATTCCATCAGCCAATGTGAGGCATTTCTATTAAACCGTTCACTTCTATGCTCAACAAATATTTAAATGCCAGTGTAAATGAAAGCAGGCTTCCATCTTATAACTATGATGCTGAAACAACTCTTTGGGCTTCTGAATTACTATCATGATACAACTGACTGCCAAGCTGTTACAACATTTCAGTTACAATGCCTGGTTCAATAAGCCCTTGTCTTATTGTACTTTTGTCTTTACAAGATTGAATTCATTTTTTGGCTCTCTTCCTGCTTAGACACGCAACTTTTTGAGTCCTGAGGAAGTGCTGAAAGGCTTGCAAAGCGAAATTGAAGAGGTTTTGTCAGGAATCAAGGTGGCCATTGCTGTGTTTGAAAAATTCTACAAGACCTATGACCTTTGTTGCACAGATATGATGCCTTCTTTTTTTAAGGTTAGCCACAACAGCAGCAGCAGATCCTGACAAATCTTACAAAGGAATATTTGAATATGAAACTTTCTCAGAATCTGGGAAAAAAGAGGGCAGTTTGCAAAGTATTATGAGCATAGGTAATCCTCAGCTAACAACTGTAACTGGCACCAGGAACTCCATTGCTAAGCAAAGCAATCATAAAGTGAAAAATTACATGATTGCATCAGTGCACAATAGTAGTGCTGGCAGTTCCAGTTGCAGTTGTTAAGCATAACATCACATGACCACAACTTGAGACTTCTTGCTAGCTTCCCCATTGACTTTGCTTTCAGAAGTCATCAATGAAGGTCACAAATGGCAGTCACATGACCAGAGAATGCTACAGCTGTCATAATTACAAGGCTGCCAAGAACCCAAATTATGATCACATGACCATGGGGACCCTGAAACAGCCACAACTTCAAGGACTGGCTGTGAATTTCCTTATTCAGCACTATCTTAACTTTGAATGGTCTCTGAAAGACTGGTCATTAAATGAGGACCACTTATATAAAACATTGGTATGTTTTTCCTTTATTAAGAAATAATATCTGCTCTAATGAATTATAATAATATCTGGCCTAATGAACTTAGAGATAAGTTCTGGCAAATGTATCCAGATGCATTTCATCTCAAGCTTTTACCAGCTGCTTACAATTAAAAAGCAAGATTCTCACAAAAACTTTAATCAGATTTATTCAAATGGAAAAGATGTTAGGTTATGGAACAATGACACTAAACACTCTTCCCCCATGGTTACATGATTGTGAATAAGCATTCCCCCTACCTAGTGCACTCATACAAACTTATGCATAGAGACAATGTACATTCAGCTACCATATTAGGTCATCTTTTTGTCACACATGTGCACACCTTGGAGTGAAAAAGCATAAACCATAATAATTCATTAAAGATGCTTCCTATGGCCACCACTAACATAGATTGGAAAGAATTCAAGAAGCCAAATTCTGCATACATTTTCTACCTTTTGGGTAGGGTGAAGACCTGATATTAGCTATTTTTATTTATGTTTTCAGGATAAAGAACCTCAGTATTGGGAATTTCCCTCTACTCTTGTCTTTACAAGAATTGATTCATTTTTTCACAGACTGAAGACTATAGAGGTAAGAATTAAGAAGTTGCTATAAAATGTGAGACATCAGTAATAAAAATTAGCATGAAACATTTATATTTTATAGAAAAGTAGGCAGAAAAATAGCAGACTATTTATATAACCTATCAACAGTTTTAAAACTTAAACTTTAAAGTCCTCCATTTTTAAAAATTCTGAACTCAGAGAAAATAATTTTATAAACTACAGCATTTTTAAAAATAAAACTTAAAAAAAATCTGTCAATAATTTGGTTACATATCTTTTTAAGGAACTGTACATGACTGCAATTGAATTTCTCAAATTGGAGAAAATTGAATTGGGAGGTGTGAGAGGCAATATCCTAGGGAGCTTGGTGTTCCAAATTTATGAGGAGGTTTTTGAACACGTGAAAGTTTTTGCAGAATGCAGATATGATCCATTAGATCCAGCAGATGAGGTTAGTCCTTTTATGACAGAACGTGTATGTACTAATAAAGTGATTAATTATTCACCTAGTATAACCGAGGAAATCCTGGTGTATATATCAACAAATGTATTTATTGTAATATATATTGTCCCAGCTACTTTGACTGGATGTATAGATTTAATAACTTCTGAAAACCCACATATACAGATTATGCCTAGTCTAATTTATTCTATTATTTTGTTATTTAAAGCAATTTGATGCAGATTTTGCAGATTTTGAGATCAAAATTCAGGATTTGGATAGGCGATTGGGCACCATTTTCTATCAAGGATTTGTTGACTGTCCCAGTTTTGAATCAGCTGTCAAGGTACCTTTCATTTTTTCTCTGAAAATCTTCATGCTTTTTATTTTAAACCTTGATAGTGGAACAAGCAGCTGTTTCTGTTTTGGCCAGAAGAAAACCATTTTTATGACTAGCTGAACTAGAAGAGCCTCTCAGCTCTATTTCTGATGTGAAGAACAAAAATTGTTTTTCTAACTGTGGTCAGAGAGGAACAGCATTACTATAACTTCTCAGACTCTTTCAGAACCAAACAGCTCTTAGGATCAGTCCCCACCAATGAGCTAAAGTGCTTTCTGCTAATTTTTGAGCTAGTAGAAAACTATCTATCTATCTATCTATCTATCTATCTATCTATCTATCTATCTATCTATCTATCTATCACTAAAACTCGTGTTTCTGTGACCTTTAACAAGGTGAATCAGTGCAGCAACAGTTTTTGAACCAAGGTACCTCAAATGGGCTTACAGAACGCATCCTAAATCCAGAATCCATGACTCCCATGGGACTGAAATTTGGCAAATCTGTGGCTGCTTCAGTGCTGCAGGTTAAGTAGGTTAAGTAGACCTGCCCCACCCAAGCCCTCTGGAGACTGGGCAGACCAGTCCCACTATTGGCTGCAATCAAGCTGGCAGGAATTTGGAAGTCACTCCTGCTCCCACTGCTCTTTTGCCCTATAGTCATTCTGTTTCTCTGTTTAGGCAAGGAAATATGTCTAAAAGGATGACTGAATGGGTCAGGGGTTGTCTAGTAAAGCCTAAATTCACTAACCTAAACCTTGAACAATTTCAAGTTCTCTCTGCTGGGGAAATTTTTTCCTCAGCATACTATCTAAAATAGGAAAAATATATTTTAAAGAACTAACAGTTTGATTTCTACTGCAGAAAGTACATGTTGTATCCCAGTTCCTTTATGTATGAAATGTGTTCCTAAATGCCAAGCAGTGCAAGGAAAGATTCAGACAGTAGCTTTCACTCTGAATATAGTACAGTGGAGGCATTGATATTGGTGGGGTTGGATTCCTAGCATTCCATCCATGATTACCCTGGTTCACACATATTTGTATTTCAATAACTTGCAAATCCTACTAGAGCACAAAGGAAGTCAGGTGCAGTCAGATTTTTTTTTTGTCAGCTATAAGATCTCAATTCCATTTATCTATTTGCCATGCAAGTTAATTCCACTGATTCCATCCAACCTTATTTCTGCACATTCATATATAAGAATCCCTGGCAATTCTCTTAATTACTGTTGTTTATCTCAGCAATTTTACTAACACTCTTAATGTGGATCTGAGCATGCTTTGTAACCACAAACCACTTTGTAATTATTTGAAAAGAAAACCAAAAAACATTGGGGATGAAGTAGCATTCCAAGAAGTATACTGGCTGGGAATAATTTTTTAAATAACTTCAAAAAGTTTCTGCAGATGCATATTGAAAATCAAAGGACACGTTCCATATACATATTTATTTGTACCACTTTTGTTCTCCAGCAAGTCCATATGTTTGCATCTCTGCTGGAACGACCATTGATCAAAGCAGGTGCAGCTCCCCACTATGAAACACTTTTGGAGATGTTCAGTGTTGAATTAGATAATGCAAAGATTTTATATGATGCCCAGATAGCTGCTACTCAAACTGGAGATCATGTGCCTCCCATTAGCAAAAATATGCCACCTGTTGCTGGGCAACTGAAATGGGCTTTAGAACTTCAGGAGAGATTGCAGATCCCAAGGAAAGATTTGAATGCCATTGATCATCCGTAAGTAACAATCTGTCATTATAGACTGTCCAGTCTTTACTAATATGTTCCCTGGAGTAGAATTACAAGCTATTTGCTTTGTTGCCAATGTTAATTAAATTCTACTTCCCTTCTGGAACTGAGGGATTTCTTTCCTCCTTGCAGTGTAATGGACAGCTCTGAAGCCAAACTGATATATGGAAAGTATGATGAGATGATACGTTTGCTGAAAAGTTACCGTGAAAGAATTTATGCAGACTGGATCAGCAGGGTTGATAAAGACTGCCAATTTAATCTAGAGCAGCCACTGATCCAGAGAGATCCAGAAACAAGACTTATTAGTGTCAACTTCAGCAAAGAGGTTGGTGAACAATGCAGAAGCATGCTAACATCATTTCAGTTTGATAGACAGTTTCACTGCAAGCTTATAGTCTTCTCCAAAATGGTATTCTTCAGATATATTAGATTACAATTTCCATCACCCCCAGTCTGCACTGACCATTCTGTCTGGGAGTAATGGGTGATATCCAATATCTATGTATGATGCTTCTTTAGACCTCAGCGACTGATCTTAAAAGGATCTTTCCTAAAATGCCAATTTCTGTTATACAGCAGAAATAAATCTTATGAATATCCTATTGGATTTTGAAACTAATTCTATTTAAAGGATATTGATTAAGTTGCATATGAGCTTTCAAGCTTCACAGGACCTTGGTTGTAGCAGTAAACCAGATGGTATGGTATTTAATTAAATTATTGAGTGTCCAAATTCTTTTACCACTCAATAAAACCTATAAGGATTCCTTATATAGGTTGAAATATTGGGATGAGAGGAGGTGGGCCTTAGATATTATCATCATGGTTTAACTTGCAGATCTGGATCATCTTTGCTGTTTTTTTGTATTGAAAGGAAAACTTCCTTGGCAGCATGAATAGTGATCATAGGTTTAAAATATTAACCATACATAGCTTCATGTGGAAACAAAATTGGGGTTGAAATATTTGAATGTTATAGGAATGGATAGAACTACATTGGTCCATCCCTGTTTGTTTATATATTTCCCATTATATTACAAGTATATCAGATCTGTATCCAGTCACATTTTTAATTCAATTTTTAAGTTCATTTTTAGTTCAATTCTTTTTCTGTATTTGGAAAACACTTATTTCTCACTGCTACATACAGCTCATAGCTGTTCTCCGTGAAGTCAAGTACCTGAACTTTCAACAGCAGAAAGAAATTCCAGATAGTGCTGGCAACCTCTTCTCTCAGAATGAAACTTTCCAGAAGTTTGTGGACAACTTAGATCTCATTGTTGGCTGGTACAATAAGGTATTTATTTTTAACTGCCTGAATAGAAATCACACTCTTTCACTATGAAACTCTGAGTCATAGTAAGTGATGATCTAAATAATGATTAACCCCTTAGTTAATGATCAGTCCATCACAATAGAATTATTAAAAAAGTCATCAAAAACAAAATAATATGCTACTAAACACAGAAAAATGGAATCAAATATAATTTGATGCTAATTTGGACAGACCCATGGTTGCCATGCAGGCCACATAATCCTGAGCTACATCTTGCAAAGTTGTTTCAGAAGGTCAGAGCAAATGCTAAATCAACTAACACAGCAAGCCTAGGGACCTCTGGCATATTTCTCAGACCACACAATCAGAAGGTTAGGGAGGAAACCAGGCAGTATCTCTGTCCCAAATACACACAGAATGTTGGAAGAGATCCCAACAGACCATTGAAAATCTGCCTATCTGTTGCTCAGGTATTGACTGCTGATGCACCAGGCTAAGCTTGAAGAAATTAATTTTCTTAGTTTCGTGGTTTTCACCTACCATGTCTCTGTGATGCTGAGTCCTCCAGAATTTATTTCTGAATAGTTACTTTTCAATGCCCTAACTTGGCATTCAGCAATAAAATATTCAACTTATCAAGGCATTCTGAACTAGAAGACAGTCTGGGAGTAATGAAATACTGTTGCAACTGTCTCCCTATCTTGCTTTTTGTTATGTAAGCAGCTCCCTGATTCCCTGTATTTTCCTCTGTCCCTTTTTTAGACAAATTTTCCCTCCTTTAGCTCCATTAGATTAGAAAGAGGCATAACACATCTTTGTAAGGAAATAAGGAGTTATTTCATATATCCATTCATTCAATATGTGAATGAATTGGCAGGTAATATATTAAAATTGGCTCATAAAGCTTTACTTAGATTGACAACGGCAGCAGCTTCTTTTTTTCACAATTTAGTCCTGCAAATAAAAATATATACTTTATATATGTCTGGAAACTTTGCAGGTATTCTTGCACTTTCTGAATGTTTAGAATAAGGGTTAAAATAAAACATGTCCCCATCAAGACAATATCATATCTCCACAAAACAAATTAAGAATGCATCTTGAGATAAATTATCTACTTTTAGATCAAGAAAACAATTTTGCCAGTTGAACTTCCTCTAGTCAAAACTGAGCTAGAAGAAATTGATGTTGGCCTACAGAAAGCTGAGACCAACCTGTTTTGGAGTAATGAAGGTATATTTATATATTACAATCTGAGATCTGCCCTGAAAACTCAGTATTTCCAAACTGGGGGGAATATGCCTCCAACTACTATTCGCAGGAAGCAATGGCAGGAGAGTTTGAAACTCTTGCTTGCAATGACAACTGGAGACATTTGGTTGGCTTACAAGGGCCTTAGATGACCCAGCACAGCTATTCTTATGTTCTTAGAGCCCTTTGTTTCTCATGCCATGATATCAGCTGTATTTCAGCAATAAAAATATGGGAACTAGACATTAAATCCATGAGAAATCTATAGACTCTTCTAGCTACATACTGAGTTTCTCTTCCATTATCCATCTAGGTGTTATGGATTACATTCAAGAGATGCGAAATGTTTTATATGATTTGGAGACAAGAATTCAAAAAAACAAATTAAATGTGGAGAATATTGGACAGCTTATGCAAGTGAGTAAAGCTATCAGACAGTTTAAAAAAGTAGGTTCCTTGATTTTAGTTTAGTTTTGTTCTGCTATAGATTTGTTTGTGACAGCTAAAGCAAAGGAACTTCTTCCATTCCTGTTATTCCTTGTAGGAATGGTCAGCTAGTCCTTTATTTGAAAGGAAAGACAATAAGGAGACAGCCCTTCTTGATCTGGATGGAAGATCAACAAATATAAACAAACGCTATGCAGCCATCAAAGATGCTGGTCAGAAGATCCAAACTATGGTGGAGGTATGAAGGAGAGAGAGAAAGACAGTTTTTATAATATGGACCATTTGTTGAATATTATGTTTGTCAACAGTATAGTGGTACTTCACAAGACGAGTTACTCACAAGATGTGAAACTCGCAGGATGAGCAAAAAAATTTAATCAAATTTATTCCGCTAGATGAGCTGCAACTCACACGACAAGCAAACTTTGCACGATAACTTGCGCGTTATCAGTCAGTGCACTCTGTATTTCCCATTCAGGCAGCAACCCCACGTGAGAGTTCTGCCGACGTGGCAAGCGCGCATGTGTGTTCTGCTGACTACCATGTGCTTTACTCCATTTCTATTGATTTCAATGGGAAACCTCGTTTCACTTTAAGAGCATTTCACGCTAAGAGCGTTCTTCTGGAACAGATTAGTCTCGTCTTGTGAGGCACCACTGTACTAGTTTTTATACACTTTCAGGAACATAGGAAATTGTCTTAACGCATCAGATTATAACTTCATTTCTTTCAGTGTTGCCTGTATTGATTAATTTTCATGAACCTCAGTTATATCAAGGACTGAACCTGAGATTTTTTGCATTCAAAATATGTGTCTTATGATTGAGTTCCAGCCCTTCTTTTACTATGTACATAGTGGCAATCAAGTATTTTATATAATATTTTAACTATTTTTGAAACCATATAATTACTAGCTACTTTTGGAAGTTCTTGCTCAGTGGAGGATGTTAGCTTGTGATATGGGTATTCCTTATAATGTCTGAAGTACCAGGCTGAGATAGAAAACCATAATATTTTAAGAAGTTGATTTAGAGTATTTCACACATTACACACTACCTACTACCCAAACACAAATGCCATATTTATAGATACTTTAAATAAATTGCATAATCACTCCATAAGCAAAACATTTTTATATTTTTATATTCCTGCAGTTATACTGTCCACCAGGCAGGCAGTTTTTCAACATCCTTGCAGAAAGTATTATTTCCTTTTAAACAATTTCTTCTCCACTAGGATTTATAAAACTCATTTCAGTTTTACTTTTCAACATATCACCATCATTCCTGTGTGAATCTCTAAAATACTCATTTTCTCTTTCTCATCATTCCTGAATAATTTTATCCATTTATTTTTAATTCCATGAACTTTGCTGCAGGATCCTTTTTGCCTTCTTCCAAAATAGTCCTTTTTTCCCACCAAAATCACTCTGTATTTCCCCACTTTCCTTGATAAATTTCTTCACAACTTTTTCTCTCTCAATATATAATCTTTTCCTGATTCTCATTTTTTTTGCAGCCATCATTCTTGTATATGCACATTTTCCCCCTCTTTCACTACATCATTCCAGCAAATCTCCTTTTTCATGCTCGCTTTATTCCACAGAATTTCCCCTTCTTTCTTCTGCTCAGTTTTCATTCATTCTGCTGGAAGATTAGACTACTAAGGTTTCCTCATACTTTCTTTTTCTGCAGTCATTCTAATTTCATTCCTTTCTTTCCTTTCTTTTTCTTCCTTGATCATTTTTTCCAAGATGCACAACTGACATTACTGAAAAAAGAGAGATCTCTCTTACACATTCTAAACTTTTATCACCTTCTGTTCATTAATGTTTTCATTTTTTCATCATAACAGTAAAATTGGTCACATTGGTATTACATACAGTGCTCTCTTTTAGCATATTTTGATCAGTCTGCCAGAAATGCAATGAAGGTCTGGTTTTATCCTAAGCATGCTCATACTATTGTATTTATTTTGGATTTCTATCTAGAAATTGTCCTCCAAATCAAAATATAGTTCATAACATCTCCCCAGCTAAAAAGTACAGACAATGCTATGAAGGGAGCATGCCCTATTTTAAAATCAGTAACATTACAGAAGGATTTCCTCTCTGGGAGGGAAAGAAACAAATATATCAATTATAGCCCCAATATGGAAAATAATGTGTTATATTTATTCAGTTCTGCCATGACTGCAGAACTGCTATTGCAGCCATTGTGGATGCAGGCCTTACGTAATATGATAGGCTTAAACTGAGCATATTTTTAATCTCCTAATTTTCTTCCACAGCTTCATTTTACTGAATACATATTGGAAATGATATCATGAGTGTGTATGTGAATTAGAGTTACTAAGGTATTGCGGAATGACTCTTTTTATAATCATTTAAGTGATTTCTGTCACTATTGATAGAAAGGTTCTGATTAAATGTGAGTCACTGTTTCTCTTAAATATTTTTTTCTGTTTTCAGGAAAACGCAGAGTTGTTCAAGGCTGACAAGACAACTGCAATATGGTCTCATTATGTGGAATACATAGACGACATAATCTTAGATGGCTACTTTAAGTTTATACGCAAATCACTGCAGTTTCTACTCAGCAACATGGCAGCTGATGTAAATAGATGAAGTTTCAAAGGTTTCCCCCCTTAATGCTACCTTTTGAAACACAAAGATATTAATCGGTGCAAGCCTGAGTTTGTTACTACTTTGAAGATCATTGTGTCAAAGTTCAATAAATTAAAATTCTACATGCAGAGAGCTTGTTTTAGTAAAAGCCAATTTAAACAAGATATGTTAGTGCCGACATATTTTATAATGATCCAAAAGAGCAATCTGAACCTTTTCAGAAGGCTCTATCAGAGGGCTTAGCATTGTTCAGAAGTGTTTTATTCCCAGCTACGAAAAGTTCTGCTAATGTGTGTGCATGTACACACTCACACCCATTAAATTGCTGTTTAACAGTCCTCAAAATGGCTTACTGATGCAGGGACAATTTGGCTTTACTGGATTCAAAGCTCTTTTTCTCTTCTATGCAACCCCCAGATGAAAGCTCCTATCTACTCCAGGCAGTTGCATGCATTTTTCCCTCCCACTGAAACCTATGGGAACACTTTGTTTGAAAAATGTGGAGACAGAGAGAACATCAGTATTGTTACCCCCCTACTCCTCTTCCCTCATTTACAATTGCTTACAATTCTCAGCCAAATGAACAATAGACATCAGAAGGATTCAAAATACAAATAAAGAAGAGTATTGCAAAAAAGAATGTCTGCAATTTTCTAAATACAGAAACATACTGGTTTAAGAAAATGATGTAATACAGTTTCAATGAAAGTATGTCTGCTTTATATGTTGAACCATAAGCATAATGGTAGGACCAACGGACTAGAGTGTTGATATATTAGGAAAGTTAAGAGTAGGATGGTGAACAAATTTAATTAAATAAATAACAAACAAACATATTTTGAAAATGAGATTGAAAAATGGCAAACGAAAAATGTACCAATGTGCTTTCAGGCCAATGTTGCCCCCTTATTTGAAGTACGGATGGAGTTGTATAAAGATGACCTAAGATATCGTCCATCTTTGGAAATGGGAGCAGAACAAGGTTTTTTTGAAATGGTGGAAAACTTAATGAATGATATCTATGATACAGCAAAGCTTATACCCCGACTAGCAGAAGGGAAGCTCAGCTATAAGGTTTGTCTATGAGTCTTTTTTCATCCAAATAAATCTAGAGCAACCGGCAACCATGCTGGCAAAAGCTGATTATTGTTTTGGCTCAAAATGCCTGGAGAGCATCAAACTAGGTCCAGCTGGTTTTAGACAATGTACTGATTGTTTGCGATGAGGCACAGGAAGAGCAGTGAATGTGAAGGTTGCAATCTATGATCCCACAATGTCTATTTAGGTAATCTCTAATTGAGCACCCATGGAATCACAGTTAACAGGCACAGCAGAAAGCAGACCCAGCAACAGTTCCCAAATCATGAATATTTTATTGATACTAATGCTGCTCATTGTGACATCATTTGCTTTTTACTCTTTTTTAAAAAGGAGGATTGAGTGAAAGGGCAGCTCACTGGATATCATGATGATGATGATGGTGATGATGATTTCCTGTGGGAAGGTAGTATATGTTGCAGGCATTCTTCTTTCTGTCTCTCAAAAAATGCCAAACAATTCTAGTGATTGGTGAAGAGTGACCCGGTGAGCAAGAAGATCTAGTGGGAATCTGAACCTAGACCTTCCCAATCTCAGTTCAACAACTCCAACCGTATAATAGAGTGGCTGTCTTGAAAAATCCTGTGTATTATAAAAACTGTATTATTCTTTGCATCAACAAACAGCGCTTATTTTCAAGTAATACAAATTAGTGCTCCAAGGGATTTCCCCCCACCTATGATAATTATTTGGTTTATATTATTTGTTCACAGGCAAAGACTTTCTGCAAATTTCTCCTGTGGTTAAAAACAAATGTGGAAGAATAAACAGACACTATGAAAGAACACAAGTTCCTTTTCAGTAGAGAGCAAATAAGCAATTGTTGTCTAGAACCCAAGCATATTCTAGTTATTGGATATCAATAAATAAATGTTTAGAAGAAAGTTCATTTAATACAGATTTAATACTGATTTTTCTACAGGGGCCAACCAGTTGGTTTATATAATTGCCTAATGCATCATTATCCTTGATGTTTGCAGACTGACTTGGAAGATACAGGAGAACTAATAGAGATGCGGGAGGAGGTTGCAAACCTTGTGATAAATACCATGAAGCAGGGTGAAGAATATGAGGACTCCTTTGAAAAATACTCCTACCTTTGGATAGATGATCCTCAGGAATTCATGCAGCGCTTTCTCACTTTTGGCCATGCTCTCACACAGGAAGAACTAGAATCTCATGCAGAGGAATATTTGCCACATGTTGCACCCACTCTTGAGCAATTTCAGCTACAGGTTAATAGGAGGGGATGGATATGTCAAGGGAGACTTCCCTTTATCTCGCTAAATCTTGGAGTACAATATTATGGAATACTGTATCTCCTCCCCTATAATGGTCAAATCACTGTTAATGAAAGTGTGTAATATTACCGCTTCCATCTTAATTGCCTTCAGTGGCTTCATTTCAATCATTATCTTTCCATCTCTCTGTTCAGTCCTATTTCTTTTATGATGCCCCAAATTTAATTCTTAGAACATTGTCTTATTCCTACCTTTAGTTTGTAAGACTGATTTTAACAAGAATGTGCATCTGATGCCTCTTCTAATGCCGCCCTACATCTTAACAATGGTTACTACATAAATAATACAAATGCCACATTGGTTTTATTTTTTTATCCTGAAATTTGTTTTGTCCTCAGTGCCTGTATTTTCCTTTCTTCATCTTCTGTAAAGCATCTTTGCTACTCATTCACAGCCAGGAGAGGGTGCTCTGTCCCTAAAAAAGATAGCCTTTTTTCTATTATTAATTTTTTGGCAATAATAGAGGTTGTCTGTGCAGACTTTGTAACATATATTTGTTCTAGAGTCACCATTTTCTCCATCAGTGAAAGATTTTATGCTGCCTACCTTAAAAAAGATAGAAGGCAGAAAGTTATATGTAGAAATCCTACTATCTTGATACAATATCCCTTTTTTTTCTGCATTGTTTTGTGGTTTCCTAGATTGATACATATGAAAAACTATATGAAGAAGTGTCCAAGTTTGATAATATCAAGGTGTTCAATGGATGGCTGCAAAGTGACTGTCGGCCCTTCAAGCAAGCACTCCTCAACACCATAAAACGCTGGAGCTTAATATTCAAGCAGCACCTCATAGATCATGTCACTAATAGGTAGGATGGGAAGTTATTTTGACAATTTCCAAACATCTGGTAATGCAGTCCTTCCTCTCCCTCCCATATGCATGTGTTTATGGAACCAACCAGAGCTATAAACTGGATTATCTTCAAAAACTTGTTATTTGTAATTAGGAAGTTCACAAGTAGGATACAGGTGTAATAATACTCTCCCAGTTGAATTGTCTGTCAACAGTACTAAATAATCCACTGTCTCTGATTGTGAATCACACAAAATAATAGTAATCTCTGATCACACAAAATAATAGTAATCTCCGATGGCCTTACCTTTGTCAATTTGTCCAATTTTGATTTAAAGCTATCAGAGTTAGTGGCCACTACCAGGTGTGGGAGGGAGCGCCAATTTAATTACGTGCCTTGTAAAGAAATACTTCCTCTTTATTCTGAATTTCTTGACTAGAATGATTTCAGATGCTGGGATTAAAAATTCAGACCTCTAATAAGAAAGATTTTCCTTCTCCAGCTGTCTTTTTTCAGCAGAGAAGAACAAAACAAAAAAAATGGCTAGGCTAGGAAGATGAGACAAAAGGACCTTATCAGTTTAGGGAATCACCCTAAAATTACTCCTGTCTCCAAAGGTGTCATTGTTTTCTGTGACAAAAAGAAACATTACTGATCAAGGAAGCTGAAGTTGTAAGTTTATTGATATTTAGATAAATAAGACCTCTTGTAGGATTTGTGGCAACAAACTAACATGACTAGTCCTCTGAAGTTGAAACTAGCATTATTCTGCATCAAAGAAAGCATTGAAGAAAGCTGGAATATCACTTGTTCTGTCCTTCATAGCCTTCAGGAACTTGCCACTTTTATGAAAGAAGCAAATTCAGGCTTGACTAAACCAGTGAAAGAAGGTGACTATGATGGGCTTGTTGAAGTGATGGCACATTTGATGAGAGTCAAAGATAGACAAGTGGCTACTGACAATATGTTTGAGCCCCTAAAACAGACTATTGAATTACTAAAACTGTATGGAGAAGAAATGCCTGAAGAGATCCATACGCAGTTGCATGTACGTATGTCATCAGTGCTTTTCCCTAGAAACATTTAGTGATGTTTTTTAAAAAAAATTGGTTATGGTGTAAAACAATACAATTCCTTTTGTACAACATAAACAATCCCAAGCATCAAATGTTTTTATACTTTGTATATGTTGGAATACAGGTACAGAACATCTACAGAAGAAATAATTTAGGAAATGTGGTTAAACACCTAATTTATACAACTTGCAGATAGACATTCTACAGTTTTATTTCAATTGTTTGAGATCCAGTGTGATCTACCATAGATGTTGCATTGTATCTTTACTGTTAACTGTGCTGAAATCAGTGAAGTTCAGAAAGTTACAAATATGAATAGAGTAAGGCCCCAACAAATTTGTACATCCTTTTATTTAGCTATTTGACTTCTTCATTTTCTTTTTTTTTTGTCATATTATCTTTAACTGCCTGTATTTATTTTATCATCCAAAATCTCCCATAACTACATGAACATAATGTTACTTTTTATTGTTGTTGTTGTTGTTGTCTTTTAGGAATTGCCAGAGCAATGGAACAACACCAAAAAGTTGTCCTTCCAAGTCAAACAGAATGTGGCTCCTTTGCAAGCCAATGAAGTTACAATCATCCGAAGGAAATGCCAACAGTTTGAGGTATGTTTTATAATTAAGGTCTAATTTTGCTCAAAATTCCTCAAGTGATACAACATACAATAAGCATATTAAGGGGTAAAAGGAGCTTAAGATGCATATTCACCACCCATTTGACATAAGATGCATATTCACCACCCATTTGGCAGCAAGGTCCCATTCTGTGTTCATTTGGCCATGGGGATTGGCCCCCAAGGCCCCTTTCCCAACACTCATCATGAGTGAAAGAGCTAATTGTAGCAGATGAGGAAACAGATTTTTTGGGGAGTTTGGGGTTTCCATACACAAAAGCTCTTGGGGAGGGAGGAAAACAGCAAGTCTGGGAAATTCTCTTGAGTACAGCACGTTGCATCAGCACAAGAGATTTAGATCCAGGCTACAAAAATCCAGACAATAAAGAATTAGACTTTTCAGAATTTGTTTGCTGCCATCCAGTGGCTGCCCTACTAAGTACACCCTGAGGCTGGCTACTTTGCTGCCTTTGCTCTCCTCTACTTCTGACTGCCATTCCACCCACTGAACGCCCCCCCCCAGGTGCACAGGCCAGCCCTGCTGCTGATTATGACCAGGTTTGTCATTTTTTAAAAAAATGAAGGCTTGGTAGCTGAAGTCCCTATCCATGTCAGCACCAGGAGAGTCAGAATTCCTATGTTAATCTGCAACCTAGGAGTTGCCCTCCCAAAACACTAGGTTATGCCAAGCTGGTAGAGTGGGCTGCTTCAGAGAGCAATAGTCTTCTATGAGCTTTGCCCTGGCTGCTATCTGTAAATATTATAATCCAGACCACATTATTCTGAAGCAGTGGTAGCTAATATTTGTTTATCACAATTTCAGATTGCTGCAGTCACATAACTCTTAGTGACTTATAAGAAATAAATCAAACATAATATAATAACATCATTATCAAAAATGCAATCATAAAGAGAATAGTCATAATTATCTTAAAAGTGTAGAATAGAAACATTTCTTAATTACTATCTTACCTAATTAAAAAAGGTCCTCCAGAAGAGCTCCATTTTAACAATGTTAATCTCCAATGATGAACTATTCCTCTGATGTGGTCCTAATGGAGAAATATCTCTTCCTAGTTTCAGTCTTTCTGTTCTGATAGTAGTGGGAGACTACCAGCAAATTGTTCATATTGGGCAAACCAATTCTGGTTGAAGGAGATCCTTAAGTGTTCCAGTGTTGCACTTAGCATTTGTTAATTTTCTGCTTAAAATATCATTTGTTTCTTCTTTCTTTTGTTCAGATTAAACAACATGAGTTCAGAGAGAAATTCCGAGTTGATGCACCTTTCACTTTTGTTGATCCAGATCCATATAAATCCCTTAGCAAGGTATATCTGCTAAGACAGTGCTTAACTAACCTGGGTAAATTACCAAAATTGGGTAAAAGTGGATTTTTGTGGGGAGGGGTAATGACACACAAAACCATTAACCAGATTACAGATATTTTATTGGCCAAGCATGATTAGACACACAAGGAATTTGATTCTGGTGTAGAAGTTCTTAGTGTATTTGCAAGACAACAGTAAATAAAATAATAACACAAAACAAAATAAAATTAAATGTATGTATGTCTTCAAACAGAAAAATGTGCATCAAAATGTGCAGCCAGTAGAAAAGGAAATAAAGAAAAGTGTAGAATTAGAACCACAGATAATTGCTAATACATGTTAGACAGAACTTCCACATTAATTTAAAACTCCTTGCACTATAGTAATGGCTGTATTCTGTCATATAGTATGAGTTAAGTATTCGACAAAATGATGAAGGGGAAAGAAACTATCCCCTATGTCTGGTTGTTTTGGTGTGCAATACCTATAGCACCATCCAGAGGGAAGGAATTCAAACAATTTATATCCAGGGTAAGAAGGGTCTGCTGCAGATATCTTCTCCACCCTTCTCTTGACCCTCTCAATATACAGGTCCTCCATGGAGGGCAGGCTAGCTGCAATTATTCTTTCTGCAGTATTCATTGGAGTCTGTACCTGCCCTGCATGGTTCCTGCACTGAACCAGACAGTTACAGATGTACAAAGGACAATGATTCCTCTGTAGAATGTATCAGCAGCTCTTGAGGCAAGTTGAATTTTGCAACAAGGACATTTAAATTGACTTAAAGATTGCCACATGTACTGAAATATATTTGAAAATTTCCAAGTATTCCTATTAAGATGAAAATCGATGAAATTACCAATGGTATTATGTTGAAATGATCATAAAAGATATTGTCATTATAATACAGGTAGTCCTCAAATTATGACCATTCATTCAGCAACCATTCAAAATTACAACACTGCTAAAAGAAGGAATTTATGATTAGTCCTCAAAGATTAATAAGACTTTCTGAGAAGCATCTTTGGGTAATGAAGGAAAAATTTAGGAAGTACTGTGCTAAGATGTGGAAATGTCCATCTAGGCAATATTGTATGGATTTCAAAGAACAACTGCTCTAATACATATGGTACTTTTAAGGCCATAACAAAATTCCCAAGGCAATTGAGCTCTGTTGTTTCCCTTTGTGGGGTTATACATGTCACTAATAATTGTCATGTGTCCTACCAACTATGCATCAAGAAGATCTCAATAAGGTCTTAAAGAACAGCCTAGAGTTTTACTCTGTAGGTACATATAATGTTCCTTGCTTCAGTGGTATTGTATCTATTTCCCTTTTTGTATGTTTACATTTCCAGTAAATGTCTAATTTCTGTATTCAGCAACTGGAAATAATGCCTCTTCATTGTGTGCTTCCAGCAACATAAAATGATTACTGACATGGAAAAAGAGATGGAAGCCCTATCCAAATCTGCAGGCTTGTTTGAAGTATCTGTTCCAGACTACAAGCAGCTAAAAGCATGCCATAAGGAAGTATGCTTGCTCAAGGAGCTCTGGGATATGATTGTCTTGGTAAGACTTTGAAATTTAATTTGTGGATTGGGACAAATGCTAAACTCTGAACCAAAATGACAGATCCTGACACATCAAAAAGAAGAAAAAATGAAGTACTGAGTGAAGAAAATTCTAAGTTAAATCAATATTACTTGTCCCGTAACCCACTTTCTGTTGTTGTTGTTTCTTTAATTGACAGTTTGCTGGCTGATTTCTTGAGTGGCTTTATCACTATACTTTTTCTTGGAAGTAGAAGCATTGCCAAGGACTTTGACAGAAAAGTATTTCTTTAATGGTTATGGTGTGAACTTCTATATGTAGGATAGGGAGATCAATCTGAGTACTTGGCTGAAAGTATGAGAAACCATTGCAAGTGTTCCCCCTGTGAAGAGGGGAAGAGTAAGAAGAAGAATAAGTGAAGAGCTTGCATCCAAAGTGAGCAGCAGGTGCCTTGCTGCATTACTTATTTGTTGATATAAGCACAACTCTGCTTGTGAGTCTTCATGTTTTCTCAACAACCCCAAAGTGCTGTTCATGTGAGTATCCACAAGGCAGGCAAAAGAGAAAAATGACAACACCAGTGTGATGACATTATCATACAAAATTTTTAATGTACATATTTGTAGCAGACACATAAATTTATTACATAATTTTATCATTTACACAATGACATCACAACGCTAGTGCCATCATTTTGATGTCATTGTGGCTTGTTATAAACACTTACAGCTATTTTCAAGCTTCTTGGCACTGGGGATGTTTTCTATCCTTATTCTGCAGATATTGACTATTTGCCTCTAGACTAGCCAAGTACAACTTGCTTATGTACCCATTAAATAGCAAATCATTTAAAACTGTGTACTCTTCATTTCTAATGTAGGAAAACATTCACTTAAATGGCCCATTTGGATCATTGAGAAATAGTTTTGAACATCACATTTCTTGCATTGCATAGGGATGAATGGTAGTAAAGGATTAAAAATGCAGTAAATATCTCCTCACTATACAGCTTTTTTTCTCCTTTGAGTTGTGAAATCTGTTGCAAGCTTCAAGGGGATTCCATATAGGTTTTATAATAGATTTTTTTCACAGAAAATATTTTAATCCAGGTAAATGAAACCATTAATGACTGGAAGACAACCAAGTGGAAAGAGATTAATGTTGAACAGATGGATCTGGACAGCAAGAAATTTGCTAAGGATGTGAGAGGTTTGGACAAGGAAATGAGAGCATGGGATGCTTTTATAGGACTGGATAACACAGTTAAAAATATGATCACATCCCTTCGAGCTGTGAGTGAACTCCAGAATCCAGCTATCCGAGATAGACATTGGAAAGAACTCATGCAGGCCACCCAGGTAATTTACTGTAGACTAAGCAAGGGACTTAAGCATTGATGATGATCATTATCATAATAATTGTCATCCTCATTAACCTTCTAACCTTTTATCTTCCACCAACAAATCTGAAGTGTTCCAATAAATTGAAATACAAAAATAATTATCTGTAAAACCTGTACATTTTAATGTTTTTATTGAAGATCTGTGAGCTGCCCAGGGTTATGGTAAATAAGATGAATGCCTCCTATATATAAATCTTTTCAATAAATAAATACATTGCAAATAAAGTAAAATAAAAATCATAATATTGTTAGATCCAAACACTGGATCTTCAGATTCTGAATATTATTGTTGGCAAAGATTTACAGGAGAGTGTTCAGCTCCGACTGACTGTCCTTCCAAACTTGTCCTTCTGCACTAGGTGAAGTTTATCATGTCTGATGAAACAACACTGGCGGATCTACTTCAGCTGAATCTTCACAAGTTTGAAGATGAGGTTCGCAGCATTGTAGATAAGGCTGTGAAAGAATCTGGGATGGAAAAGGTACTGTTTGCCCCATGTTGTTTTTGTTGTTCAGTTGCGCAGTCGTGTCCGACTCTTTGCGACCCCATAGACTGCATCACACCAGGCCCCCCTGTCTTGCACTGCCTCCCAGAGTCTTCCCAAGCTCACACCCATCACACTATCTATCCATCTCATCCTCTGCCATCCCCTTCTCTTCCATTCAATCCTTCCCAGCATCACAGTCTTTTCCAATGAGTCCTCCCTGCGTATGATGTGGCCAAACTACTTGAGCTTCAACTTCAATCTCTGTCCCTCCAAAGAGTAATCAGGTTTGATTTGCTGTAGGATTGACTGGTTTGATCTCCTTGCCGTTCAAGGGACCGTCATGAGTCTTCTCCAGCACCACAATTCAAAGGCATCAATTCTTCGATGTTCAGCCTTCCTTATGGTCCAGCTCTCACAGCCATACATTACAACTGGGAAAACCATAGCCTTGACTACGTGGACCTTTGTTGGCAAGGTGATGTCTCTGCTTCTTACTACATTGTCTAGGTTTGCCGTAGCTTTCCTCCCAAGAAGAAGCGTCTTTTGATTTCATGGCTGCAGTCACCATCTGCAGTGAATGTACACCAGTAGCAACAGTCATTATTAAAAATATTAAATCCTTTTTTTATTCTTTTCCATTTTGTCGGATTCATGGAGTCTGCTTAAATAAATCCATGCAGTTTTCTTGGCAAGGTTTTTTTCAGAAATGGTGTGCTGTTTTCTCCTTCCTAGGCTGAGAGAAAGTGACTGGCCCCAGATCACCCACCTGGCTTTGTGCCTGAAGCAAGACTAGAACTCCCAATTTCTTAGTTTCTAACTTAGTACCTTAATCACTACACTAAACTGGATCTCAAAATCCTATTATTATTCGCAGCTATCTATCAGGGTAGAGGCCCATTGAGAAATTGAGGGACTGAATTTAGGGCAAGTTAGAGATGCCCATCCTGCTTTCAGGGAAAACCTCTCTGGTCTATTCCATTTCATAGTGGTTCAACCTTTGTACCTAGTCATTAAAAGCATTCATACATCAAAACAATGTTTATTTATTCAATTAATTATGTAAAACTGTCATTGTATTGTATAATAACATATTTTATTAAAAAGTAGTGTTAAGGACATTGATCAATAATTCTCACTCTGGATGATAACCATTCATCAGTTAAAAAACAATCCCAAAAGTTATTCCAGCAATTCTTGGCAATTGATTTCAAAAGAAAAAAATTGGGGAGGAGAAATTACACTGATACAGGGAGAAATTAACTTTCTACAACCTGGGTCCACGGATGTCTTTATTTGACTGTGATGCGTTATTTTGCAACCAGACACTAGAGGACAGGCATCCTCTATATTATCAGTAAAACTAACTTCTGTGCAATTTTCTTTATGTTTTGAATCAGTATGTGAGAAGGAAGCTGTAGAACAATTTCATAGAGCAGGCAAAGTTTTTTTGGAGTAGAGGCCTTTTATCCGGTGCCTAAAGTGTTCTCCTCTGATAGAGATATATGCACAATACATACATGCTTATACCTAGTCCACAAAACTAGCTAAGTTCTAGATAACAGAATAAGTTTTAAGGATGCCATAACAAAATTAATACTTTCCAAACAGAATAAATATATTATAAACATATCAGTGCACTTCCAAAATTAAGCACTGCATCTTTTAATTTAAAAAATGGTTCATGATTTTCCAGCAATAAATAGGGAAGGGGAGTGAATGTGTGTGCATATATATTTATTTGCTGCTCAGCTGGTAAGAAATGAAATCAGATGGGGGCTGTTTAGTTCGAATTTTCTGTAAAAAATAAATGCATCCCCTTGAAAAATCAGAACAATTTAGCCATCTTGTATTTGAAGATTATTAGCTTTGTAAGGGCAATGTTTATAATAATTTTTTAAACAATCAGGTTAACACAGAATCTTCCTACCTTCGCTCTTCAGAATGAAAATGAATTAGCACCATTATTTTTCTTGGTCTATATGTCGTGATCCTCTTCTGTCAGTTTTCCTAGTTTTCTCCAGTGGTAATGGCTGCTATCAGTAACAACATAAACTCAAGTGAAAATGGCTGGTAGTCTTTGAAGAAACCAAGATCTTTCCATTCTATATAGAAACATTACAACTGAATTTGAAACTGGAATTAGTTTGGATGTTTAGTTCTTACTGCATTTCACACAAATCAAAGTTTGCTTGTGTTTGACTTCCTGGTACAAAATGCTTCAATGCTCATATTCAATAGGCTTTGCTATAATAGCTTTTCTATAGAGGAAAGTAATCTCCTAGGAAATACTTCATTAATACAAATGAAAAATTGAGACATTTGAATAAAACCATTATTAAATAAATGATACTTCATGACTTGCTCCTGTTGTGTTACTTTATCAGACAATGCTAAAATTCCACCGTTTAAAATATCAATCAAAAAAAGATGTATGTTAGTTTTCTAATAATTTTCAGTAGTAAGACTGGTAACTAGCATGAATTGAAGTATTTACTTGCAATAATGTATCAGTCATGGGGAATAAAAAACAAACCTGATTACTAAACATTGTAGATAAATTTTCTTTATTTTTTCAAAAGGTTTAATCAAAATTAATAATAAAGCTGAAATTGCCATTAGGAATGATAATATATATAAGTTCAACCATTCCTTTACAACCTAGACAGGTTTTCACTGATATGATACAATTTTAGAGCAGTGTAGTATCATTTTGTCAGGCATGAAAGACCAGGTCCACTCTTAAAGGTCAATTAAATGATTTAAAGCCTATAGTACACAAAATAACACTTTCAAGGTTGTTGTCCCAAGTTAAGGTTCAACGGCAGTCATGAGGGTTGGACTTAGAATGTTTGTGGCTACGTTGTGACTTGAGACT
>JANHZU010001901.1:200963-217020 GCA_032468055.1 Acrochordus granulatus
TAGGTGTTCCTAAAACGGCAACACTAAAAAAATCTGGGGCAGCTAGTCCATCATTTTTATGTTCTGATTACATAAAATATGGAAGTGGTGATGAGAGGCTGCCCAAAGGAATAAAATATTCAGGATTCCCTGTAAAATTCTATGAATGATATAGAGTAATCACACAATGAACAATTTGTATGGATAATACAATTGCATAGAAATAATGGATTGGATCCAAACATTCTATAAATGGAAGATAAAAGGCCCCTGCAAGCAAAAAGAAGCCTCTCACAAGCCTTTCAAAAATATAGTCTGAAGAACTAAGGAATGCTCCAGTGCAGATGGAAAATGAAATGGCAGCTGGAAGAAAAGATTCACTTCCTTTCAGTTTTTAGAAATTTTGACTGGACAGCAGCATCTTTCCTGAGTTGCTAGTGGATATAACCCTGGTCTGGACTGAGATCAGGAATCTCCTTGGAGACCTTCTTATGTTTCTGATTACTTATATTATTTATCACTGTGGCAGTAAGACTAATACATAAATTCAGCAGCAATTGCCCCCTTTGCCTCCATTCCTTTAAATGTGCCTCTCTTCATTGCCAGAAAAGAAAAATACTTGATGCCAGAATGGCCCCTATCTTCACTACAAATGTTTTTCTCTTCTGTGGGATTGGAATGGGATTGTATAGAAAGCTCATAGCAAGAAGATACTGTCCATCTTCTACAATATTCTTGCAGCTTCTGTAAGCTAGAGTTATCAGACTTGGACTGCAAGATCCAGATAACCATTGCATAATTAAGATAACCGGAAACTGGCGGCATAGAAATGTGATAAATAAATAAAGTCACAGCAAATGGAGGTTTATGTGCCTTGAGTCTGCCATCTAGTGATGGTCTAGATTTTTGGGGCTCTAATCTGGTAGCTCTGCTACAAGTAGCAATATATCAGAAATCTTATTGTTACAATAGAGTCTGCCTGGAAAGAGATTTCATTATTAATAATAATTCAGCTATTACTACTGCCTGCCTGAAGCATCAAGCATAACATAAATAATTGGAAGAAATTTAATATCACTGTAGTATTATTTACAGATTACAGTAATCTGTAGACGCTATTGATTGTCTCAGATGTTGATTATGAGTCCACCTGAATGTTTGCAACATGTTGTTTTCAAAAACCCCAAGTGTTTCTCTTTGTTTGACTGTTGGGTTTTTATCTGAGACTGCTTAGAACCAGGCAATTAGTGACATAATGTCAGAAACGCACAATAGAGTCCATTAGATGAGACAATGTGAAAGCATCCAGAAGCCACTTCATAGTAAGGGAATGTTTCCTGATCTCATTTTAATAGTGAATAATTTGCTGTTATAGCTGAACCTACAACCGTATTTTAAGAATTGGTACTTTTCAACTTCCAAAGTCTTATTCAAATATATAAGTACTATTTTAGTCATGCCTAGTTTACTATAAAATATCCTGGGAAATGAATGTGTGAGCTTGAGTGTGCAGTTATTGCTTGGTTTACTGTTCATCCAACATGCCTTAAGTATTATCTACTCCAAGTGGTTAAATTGTTATAAATTTATAAGTAAATATTTGAACACTATGCTTTATTATCCAAATGCAGCCACATGTGAATTGATAGAAGGATCTTCTCTTCATTGTTTAGGTTAAATGTGTTCAAGATGCAATTCGAGCCAAGAAGAAGGCATTCAACTTCCTTGGAGAGATGATCTCTTTGATACCCACTGTTGGAATGTTTATTACTATGAATCCTGGGTATGCAGGTCGTACTGAACTGCCTGAAAATCTGAAAGCTTTATTCAGGTATTAACATGCTGAAGAAATGAGGTAATGCTGAGTGGCTTGAATCAAGAAAAGTACTGACACAGGGAACTGACTTAAAAGAAAAACCAAACATCAGATTATAGAAGCTCAGATGACTATGTTTGTTGGGGCTTTGAAGCTAAGTAGGATTGGCTCCGGTCAGCACTTGGATGAGAAGCTTCCAAAGTATATAGACTTATCTGAGCATATATCTCTCAGAAGAAACAATGACAAACATTCTATAATGTTGCCACTCCAGGAACATGTTCATATTTGTGTTTGTAAAATCATCAAGAGCTGAATTTGACTTGAAGGAGACTACGTCTCTATCTTAAACTGGAAGTGATGAGGAACAGTAGTGGTGTCTAAAGTAGGCACTGGAAAGCAACTTCATCAGTTTGCCTTCAAGAAAATGGATATTTAAGATTGGTGATACCTACCTTGGCAGCCTTTAATTGGGAAAATTAAATGCTTATTTTGAGAAGGCACTCAATAGGATGCTTTTAAATTTCCAAATAGGTCACCAGCCAAGAAAGGCTGGGAATCTATGAACTAGTATATGAACTGGGTGCCCTGGAAAAAAATTTCAAATAAGTATACTTAAAATCTATTTATTTTGAAAATGTATACCATACCTTTTGGTCAGGTGATATTCAAAATTACTTATTTGCATAAAATACGCTATATGAGAAAGCTGTCAGTTACACATCAGACAATGAGTATTTAATATTTTCACCTTTTATTAGTAGGTGGATTTTTTTTTCTAATATAGGCATTTGAAAGTTCACTGCAGCTGGATGGAAAGAGGTGCTCTTGCTTCTGCAATGTAATCATTCCAGATGCTCATTTTTTCCCATGTCCTCTTTTAGGCCCTGTGCCATGGTTGTGCCTGATTTTGAGCTTATCTGTGAAATCATGCTTGTTGCTGAAGGTTTTATTGAAGCTAGGCTTTTGGCCAGGAAGTTTATTACTCTCTACACACTATGTAAAGAGTTACTTTCCAAGCAGGTAATTGAAAGTGGTTCCACTAATCTGCTATGATGTCAAATATCTCAAACTAACAAAAGATTAGTGGGAAAGAATTGGCAGAGATTTCTGAAATTATTTCAGCAATATAATTCACTAAATTCTGTCTCCAGGTTCCCCATTATACTGTGTGCTGTTTCCCAAAGTCCTTGATACTGCAAGAATGTATAGATTTCAATAGCTGGAATAAGTCCATGATTAATGAAGCTGACCACCCTGCTCACCTGGGTATGCCAAAGCAGCCTGAAGGAGCCTTCCCCAACCAGATGCACTATAGATGTATTTGGATTACAATTCCCATCATCCCTGATCAGCATAGTGAGGGAGATTGGAGTTGTGGTTCAAGAACATATAAAGTACCTTGGTGAGAAAGGCTGGTTTAAAATATTTGAGAAAAAACTTTAAAAGTTTTGGGAAAGGGTATTTCTCTCTGGTAAATGTGGATATCTATGCTAAGGTCCCAATGTCTTGGAAGTAAAAGCCCTTTCCTGTCATTGGAAGTGGGTGGTCTTGCACCTTATTTAAGCCATGTCCTTTTATTCTCTTGGAGTTCTAATGGTACTTCCTCTATGACAGGATCACTATGACTGGGGGCTAAGAGCTATCAAGTCTGTGCTCGTGGTAGCGGGATCCCTGAAGAGAGGAGACCCAGGCCGGGCTGAAGACCAGGTCCTCATGAGAGCTTTGCGAGATTTTAACATACCCAAGATTGTGACTGATGACTTACCTGTGTTCATGGGACTCATTGGGGACCTTTTCCCAGCACTGGATGTACCCAGGAAGCGTGACTTGAATTTTGAAAAGGTGAGTTTGTTTCTATGGATTCAAGCAAGAAGCTAAGAAAAGCAGCTGAATGCTTCTTTTCAGAAGTACAAATATCAGACCTCTCTTCTGTGGAAAATCAAAATGTCACCAGAAGAACAGCCCTGATTCAAAAGCTGGCAGAGGCTGCCCTCTCTACTTACTTGAGTTATAAAACTGAAGAACAAGGCCTGTAAGCAGTAATGATAGTAGGGTATGCTTTAGCCAGTGATACAGAGAACCCAGCTTGTTTTCTCCTCTCTTAATTAATGGATAAAACCCACATAAACATGCACTTATGTTTGGGTGTCTCTGAATTATGTACTTTGGTTCTTGTTTTTAAGCACCATCACTACCACCACTACTGATTCAGTACAAACATACATACATACATATATGTATGTATAATAATATATATACATATACATATAAATAAATACATACATACATATATAATATATATATAGTCCACAACTTCCAACCATTTATTTAGTGACCATTTGAAGTTACAATAGTGCTGAAAAAGTGAGTCATGAGTAGTCCTTGCAATCACATGATCAAAATTCATGTGTTCAACAAACAGCATGTATTATGATCCACGATCACCATTTATGACTTTCCTAGTTGGCTTCTAACAAGCAAACTCAATGGGGGAAACTGGATTTGCTTAACAACTCCATTGATTTGTTTAACAACTGCAGCAAAAAAAGTTGTAAAATCAGACATGACTCATTTAACAACTGCCTTGCTAGTGACAGAAGTTTTGGTCCCAATTGTGGACATAGGTTAAGGACTCTCTCTGTGTGTGTATATAGTGGATTGCGAGGACCTCAGTTCACAAGATTTTCGCAAGACAAGCAAACATTTTTAACAAAATGTAATTCAGTTAACTAGTGACAACTCACAAGACAAGCACTGCATGATGAGCTTGCACAGGAAATCTCACAATGGAGCCAATGGTTCTTCTCTCTTGCTGCACAAAGGCTCCAGATTCTCCTTCCAGGCAATCACCCTCCCCCTCCTCTCTTGCCTCTCATCTCCTTCATGCCAGCCAGGACTCTTCTCAAAGTGTAGGAAGATTGACCCTCCATCTTCCCTGTCACTCACTCACAGACACACACACACACTCATCACACAGCACCATCCAGCCTGTCCCCCTCCTGCCTAGCTCTTCTCCCTGTCTCATAGCACAGAGGCAGGTTATGATAAGAAACATTTCCAAACCATCCAGGAAAGACCCCCGGAAAGGCATTGCTGAGGGAAAAAGGAAAAAGCTGTTTTGCCTCAATTGGCAGTGGCAGCGGATCCTCCCAATCCAACAGGGCTACCCAGATAGCACTGGCTGAGCAGCAGCTGATGGCCAGAATCTGCCTTGGAGCGGATCCATAAGTGTTGATTAATTTGTTTTATTTTTACTTTATATTGTATATTAATCATTATTACTTGTTTCAGATATTAGGGACAATCATTTCAACATAAAATACCATTGGAAAATGATTTTTTAATGAATATTTTTGGGGGAGTGGAATGGATCATCCAACTTTACATTGTTTCCTATGGGAAATCTCGCTTCAGTTTAAGAGCAATTCGGACTAAGAGCATTCTTCTGAAACGAATTAGGCTCACAATCAGAGGTCCTACTGTATGTGTATATATATATATGCATGTGTATGTGTAGTATATATGAATTTAACTGCTTGTGTAGATTAATCATGAAGATTAATAGAAATAGCCTGGAATACAGTAGACTGATGAATAAAATCATGTAAAACCAACCTAATCTGGAAATAAACAAATCAGTCTGTGATTAGTTTTAATTCATCTCTTATCCTCAGATTATTAAACAATCTATTATTGAGCTCCGTTTGCAACCGGAGGAGAGTTTTGTGTTGAAGGTGGTACAGCTGGAGGAACTGCTGCAAGTCCGACATTCAGTGTTCGTGATTGGAAATGCTGGCTCTGGAAAGTCGCAGGTGGGAACTCTGCATCAACACTTGGGTTCTTTAGCAAAGGAATCATCTATGAGCCTCAGTGTCATTACCAAGAGGCCAAATGAAAATGCTTTGCTTAAAGTTGGTTTCACAGAATGGGGCAACCTTCACAAAATGTCTCACAAAATATTTAGAGTTGACAGATCTTATACCCAAGGCCAAGGACCTGAATGCACTGGAGGAAGCCCAGACAAGCGGCTAGCTACCGGATGCAATGGAGGTTCCAATGATCTCATTTGCTGAGAGAGGAGGGCTATAAACAGCATTTCCTAGCTCTACCATTATTTCCATGAATTCTGTTTGGTTTCTCAAAATAACACATCACAGCTATAGCCATCCAAATTGCTCTTTTAAACAAAACAACTCTCGGTGGCTTACAATAAAATATTGTTTACAAATGTATGCATTAATATGCATATAAAGAGATCATGCCTTTTTTCCTAGATAATGACATTTAATTTCAATTTCATCTCTGAAATACTACTATAGCGGCGCTATATTTTTTAATACAAAATTAGATTCCCTTTGAAAATAATGTTAAAATTTACTTATCTTCATTTAGAATTGTGGTTATTGTGGTTTGTTTTATAAACTCAGAGGTATTTCATTTGTGAAAATTACATACTGCAATTATCAGCTTTGTTACATTGTATATGAACTCTTCCCCATTTCAGTTATTTGAGCCAACTTCAGCAGGACAAAAAATAAGGATTATTTTTTATCCAAGGTATATATGTCCACAATCATGATTATGATTTTGAAGTAGGCTTTGGTTAGTATCTGGGGTGTATGGGCATTTGGATAGGGAGCAACTGGCTTTGGTTCAATCCTAGCAAGAGAGTTTGGGACCCTCCTGATTCTATGGACTATTTACCTTTGATCCTGGTTAAGTTATACTCCCTCAGATAGAACTGGTGTACAATTTGGGTGTTCTCTGGAACTCTGAGCTTCTGCTGGAAGTCCTTTGCACAAATCTATCTGTTCTGCCAATTGGATTTGCTTAACAACCCACTGATTTGTTTAACAACTGCAGCAAAAAAAGTTGTAAAATCTAGATTGGAATGTCATATTCACAGTCACTTATGCTGTAGTCATCTCCTCCTAAACTATTGCAATGTGCTTTACATGGGGCTTCCCTTGAAAACTGCCCAGAAGCTGTGCTTGATCCAGATGCAGTGGAGCAAGTAACTATGAACTAATCTTGGTGCATCCATTTAATACAACTGTTTTTTCAAAATGTTGGTTATCACTTATAAAGCTGTTAATGGCATAGGGCTGGATTACTTGTGGGACTGCTTATCTCTGGTTACGTCTGCTAATCCTGTGAGATCTGGTCTGTGAGATCTGGCAGAGTGAGCATACTTCAGGTCCCTAACACAAAACAATCCCAATTAGAAGGAACCAGGGGTCATGCTCCTGTCTATGAGACATTATTCTTCATTGATTTAGAGGGCCCAAACTTTCCTGTCCTTCCACAAGGCCCGAGAAACCTGTTCTTCCCCCACGCATTGACCAGATTGCAGGATGAGCTCATATACAATATAAGGCCTTTGAACAAGCCCTGTGTGGCTGGCCTCAGTTGCTTCTGTGCTTATAGTTATTTCTCTAACATGGTTATGTTATCCTGTTGTGTTTTATATTCTGGAAGTATATATTATCTTACATTATCATATTTTAATTCCTAGTTTTTAACATTTTTTCCAATTGTAGGTTACTTCAAATTTATATCCTTGTAAATTTGGGCAACCAAATCAACTCAATCAATATTTTTGAAGGTTCCAATAATGGAGCTTTCCAGAATTATGTAGTTGCTGTGTCTTTTGCTTATGCTGGCTGGAAGATGATTAAAACTGAAGTCCAAAATATCTGGAGGGTGCCAGATTAGGAATGGATACAATATTGAATATGAAAAAGTACTCAAACTTTTTCTTCTTTCAGGTGCTGAAATCTCTGAATAAAACTTACCAGCTCATGAAAAGGAAGCCTGTAGCTATTGACCTTGATCCTAAAGCTGTGACTTGTGATGAACTATTTGGTATAATTAACCCAGCAACAAGAGAATGGAAAGATGGTAAGAAGCAATATAGCTGTTTTCTGGAAATTGTTATTAAATGACATTTAAAATAAAAGGAACATTTTCCTTCTGATGTTGTGTCACAAAAAAGATTATTATGTAAAAGCTGAGAAAATAGTATAAAATATACAAAGTATACAATACAAAATATTGTATACAAATGTATGCATTAATCATGACTTTTTTTCCTAGCACAATGACATTTAATTTCAATTTCTTCTCTGAAATACTACAATAGAGGCACTATATTTTTTAATACAAAATTAGATTCCCATTGAAAATAATATTGAAATTTACTTATCTTTATTTAGACTTGTGGTTATTGTGGTTTGTTTAATAAACTCAGAGGTATTTCATTTGAGAAAATTACATATTGCAATTATCAGCTTTGTATATTGAATATGAATTTTTCCCACTTCAGTTATTTGAGTTAACTTCAGCAGGACAAAAAAAGAATTATTGTTTGTCCAAGGTATACCTGATCACACATCCCTTTAATGGTTTGATATAAAAAGGTTTATAACCAAAGTAAGATACTGAATACATACATACAGTAGCTGTTGACTCTAATTAAGTTTACTTGATTAATTCAAAGAAGTAGTCCTCCCATTCTGTTTCCACCAATTTTACTCCTTGAATCTCTGAAACACTTCTGAAATGATTTGAGACCATTTCAGAAATGTTTCAACATTTTGAAAATATCATATAAATCAACCAGTTCTCTATCCAACTGTGACACATGGTTTTTAGTGGCCTTGTATGGCTGCTCTTGTGCTGGTGTAAGTTAGTAAAAGGAGAGAGAAATAAAGGAGAAGCAGCTCAATTCTGGTCTTAAAATATATGTGCAACATTATATGGGCTAATGGGCTGAACTAGTTGCTAGCTAATACTGTTATGGAGCAGAGGTAGAAAGCAGTCCTGTCTTATATATAGGAGCTGGGGACTAGAGTCCTGGGGCATACTCACTTCCCCAGTTGTGGGTGGTTATACTGCTGGTCTACTTGAAGAGAGAGAGTGAGAAGCAGAGGAGAGAAAATTGGGATGGGGAAGAGAAATGAGGATAGAAAATGAGAACTACAAAGACTCTTGTAGAAGGCAATGGCTGGAGAGAAAAGTTGGAGAGCAAAGTGAGTATGTGGAGTAGTTTTCAATTCCCAGTCAGAGAGCAAAAAGAAAAGTGAATGTGTGGCTTCCTTGATGGAAAAGAAGCCAATTCAGAGAGATGGCATCTTCAACTCAAGGCCCAAGATGGGAAGGAGAAGATAACTGCTTATGGATAGAATGTTGGAGTCTTTGGCAAAGCTCTAGTCTCTGGGGAAGGACTGGACAGAAAACTCCCAGGAAAGGTTTGTTCCCCAACAGGAGCAACAATGATCAGCTGAGCAGATCAAAAGAAAGGAGATGAGCAGCACTGAGCACATTCCTTCCTTTTACTTTCTCTTAACAATCCTAGAAATAGGGAAGGGTGGAGGAAGTTATATTAAATATTTAGGAGGACGGTTAAAGAGGGAGAATAGTCTCTGGGAAAGAGACCTAAGAAGAAGCATGACATTGGATAGAAGCCAGGATCTTATTGTAAATACCTAATGAAAAAAGTTTTGTTGTATATTGTAAAGAAGAAGCATAAAAGCCTCCACTGTCTTTCTAGTTATTAAAATGGAGAAAGCTGACACTATATCTTTCCTCAGCTCATAATTTAAAAGAATGATGACTGGTGATACCAAAGCTCCTTGGCTTGATGATTGTAGGGCTGAACTTCTGTGTCAAGTGGGGTGATCCTAGAAGTTAGGAAACAGGTGTTTTCACAGCTGAGAAAATGACCCAGCTGCAGCTCTGCAGAGATCTACTGATTCACCTGGAAAAACAATTATAGTTGTGCCAAGAAATAAACAGGCTCAGCTGCCAAACAGAGATAAAAATATTTGATCACAAAAATGCAGAACTATCTAGAATGGCATTGTGCCTTGTTTGGAGATATCGTAAGAAAGTGAAACGCTATCTTGTTCTAGGTGAAAGTTTACAAAGAACTTTGCTTCATTCAGTTGAAGCCTTTTCTCCTCCACTCACATGTTCCAGCTGCAAATATGAACATCTTAGTGTATTTGCAGCTAATTCTCTATTTGGGGCTGCCATTAGCTCCATCAGTACTGTATATGATTTTAAAATACCAACCTATGTGGAATGTAATGACTCAATTACTGTCTAAAGTACATTGATGTTAATATTCATAAACAAAGCCTTGAAGAACTTGGTTATTTTAAAGAATGTCTCCACTAATGTCAGCAACTTAGGCATTTATGATATTTAGAGCAGATACTGTTGGTGATTTGCCATTCTACTGACTGTACATACCACTGAATCTTTTCTGCAGTGGCATTTGTCTTGTATGCAAACTCCTCTTCACAATCTATGAGACTGAAATAGAACTGTGTTTTAGGTGCCCTTTGAAAACTGTTTATGTTGACTTTCCCAAGAATTAATTAGTATTAACAAGAATTTTATTCTGTTTTCCAGATGATAAGCTCACAACATTGTTCCACATTACAGCTTTGGGATTTACATAAGTGAGATGATAATCACACATAGTTTTATAGTTTGTCTTTCTGATTTTATATCAATTCTATACCTTCCCTCTGTTCAACTTTTACTGCAACTTGAGCATATATACATGTTATAAAATTCTGAGAATCTCTCTTTTCTGAACAGGCTTGTTTTCAAGCATAATGCGAGATCTAGCTAATATAACTCATCGTGGACCAAAATGGATTGTTCTGGATGGAGATATTGATCCTATGTGGATTGAATCTTTGAATACTGTGATGGATGACAACAAGGTCAGCCCAGTAAGCAAGGGGATCAATCATTAACATCTACTTTTATGAAATTAGGAAGTTGCAGTCTATGTTTTTCTCTTTTCTAGGTGCTCACCTTAGCCAGCAATGAGCGAATTCCACTGAACCCCACCATGAGGCTTGTGTTTGAAATCAGCCACCTAAGAACAGCAACACCTGCCACAGTATCTCGAGCAGGAATATTATACATCAATCCTGCTGATCTAGGCTGGAATCCGTGAGTTTTGGTTCCCTTTGAAGTGTATCAGTGCATCTCTTTTTAGATGAGGGATGTAGATCCTATTAAATATAGAACGGAGTCCTCACTGGTCATATGAAGCTGTTGCCAGGGATTGACCATTACAATATCCCAGATTATTCTAAGCCCAGTAGTAAGTTACTTGCTTGGAAATCTTTTTCAAACAGTGAATATTGTATGAGACAGCTAGAGCAATCATTAAAGAAAAATTTGCCTTGCCCTGTTTCCAAGTTCCAATAATCCTGTCGTGCCTGGACATTATGATTGGGTAAAAGATTCCCAAAGACAGTATAGCTGACATGACAGCATAAGTAGTTTGTGAAAGGCAAGATCTGCCTACATGATGAGCACAATGCCAACAATGTGATTTCTGTCTTTTTCTTTTTGTTGTGTAGAATGGGAGAAATGTATTTGGGATTTAATGTAAACTTGAGAAGGTGGGATGGGGTACTTGCTATTAGTAGACCAACAAGCTGATTGGTCAGATCTTACCCATTTATTGGTTGTCAATTCTGTGAGAATACTGTACATTTACAAAGACATATAAATGCCTCTTTATGTCCTATTCTGGATCCTTACAGATCTAGAAGTAGCTTGAACAACCAATCAATTCCTTATGCATGAAACATATGGAATCAGAAGAACTGAGGAACCAAAAGGCTGGCTCATTTGGAAATACCCAACATGATGCATTGCCAAAAAAGCCAGATTTTTTAGGAGATAAAGAAAAATATAATTCTCTGTGTTAAGTGTTGGCAGCTGAATGGTTAGACTGTGCATTCAGTTTCAATATACAGTCATCATGATAATGATGTGTTAACACAGTAAAGAATGGAATTACAAGGAGTTTAAATTGAAATTATTCACCAGCTTGTTTTCTGATGTTTCTTTGCACCAAGAGCTTCTCTTGTTGATAATCATCCCACAATTCTACTTGGTATATAGGGAAGTGTTTTTGAAAGACCATAAGTAATTAAGACCACTAAATTACTTAATTAACAGGGATTTGGGCTAGCATTACTGTTATTCATTGCTTCTCATTTTCTTTTTAAACATTTTAACTTATTCTCTAGAATATGGAATTCCTGATGTTTTCTTTCTACTAAAATTTGTAAGTATATGTAATGTAGTTTACAAAAATATGATTAGCTTCCCAGTTATTTGCCAAAACAAATTTATCATACGCTAATGGATTTATTGAGTAGTAAGTGTTGTCTTTCTTAAGAGTTCAATGTTAAATATCTGTTCTGCAATTTAAGTGGCATTCATTCCTATAAAGAATGTAGTATAAGTAGAGGGAAGAAGAACAGTACATGTTTCCTGCATGAGAATGCACTGCATGTTCAATAAGTAATTTTTTTTCACTATACAGAATAGTGAGCAGTTGGATTGAGCGCCGAGAAGTGCAATCAGAAAAAGCTAACCTGATGATCTTGTTTGATAAATATTTGCCTACCTGCTTGGACAAACTGAAGTTCGGGTTCAAGAAGATAACCCCTGTTCCTGAAGTGACTGTGATACAAATGATTCTCTATTTACTGGAATGCCTCTTGACCCCAATCAATACACCTCCAGATTCTTCCAAAGAGTTATATGAACTCTATTTTGTATTTGCTTGCTTCTGGGCATTTGGAGGAGCAATGTTCCAAGATCAGGTATCTTCAAAAATGGAAATGATCAGGGTTTCCATTCATAAAACTCAAGAGTTATCTTGATATAGGCCAATGAGACAATAAGCAACTGTACATGGAGTCCAATTTTCTATGGGTCTTTTCAAAAGTTTCTGCACTGATAGGACTGATATCAAAATTACTTCCATCTTCCTAGGGTTTAACATTTTATTTGTATTGAACATGGTTTGCTGGAACTCTGTCCAAGGTCACATTCCTTTAGGATCAATGGAAGTAGCATGTAAATTCACCTTTGCAGAAAGAAAAGTCAGACATTACATTAGTAGTCAGACATTACATTAACAGTCATCCCATTGAGATGAATGAGACTGGTGAACTGTCACAGCAATTGATAATTCTCTCAGATTACGTCTGTATTTAATTTTTTAAATTCTTTAGCTTTGATAAATTTTGTTGTGATATTTTTTTATATTCCTTCTGATTAATTATATTTTCAGATATATATTTTAATTTAAATCAACATTTTAAAACCATAATAAATACGCATAACTTTCTCTACAGCTTGTGGACTATCGTGTGGAATTTAGTAAATGGTGGGTAAATGAATTTAAAACAATCAAATTCCCATCTCAGGGAACAATTTTTGACTATTACATTGATCCAGAGTCAAAGAAATTCATGTCATGGACTGATAAAGTGCCACAATTTGAATTGGATTCAGATGTCCCATTGCAGGTAATTTGCTGGAAATAATTTTATTTCTGGTCTTATTTGTTTTATTTATACTTTTGCAGTATTCTGAGACAAAGTCAGTCTAAAACTAACAAAAGATTCTGAAACTAATTAGTATCCCAGACAAGATTAGGATAAACATGGATCCTTGATTTATATTCCACTGGATAATTTGAGCCATTAGATACTTGTCCTTTTCCAACTATATCTTTCCATTGTTTATATCCAGAGATATTCATTATCTTTCAAAATAACAACCACTGTTACTATTACAGCAAAAATGGTTTTCAAAAATGACCAAACAATATGGACTGTATGTGTTAGGTAAAGTAAATTTAAGGTAAACATTTATCAGTCATAATAAAGTTGTCATGAAATTTAAGATGTCCTGCAGAAATACATTAGCTGTCCTAGTAAATGTTGGTATCTTACTATGAGTAAGCTGTATACATATTCAATTACTGAACTACTTTTACATTTTCCCTCTTTAATGTTTTCCTTTAAAGTTATATTTTTTGCATTTCTGTTACCTTTGGATTCCCCAAGCTTTTTGATTCCTTTCTTTTATACATGGCTGATATAAAGGCTGGTCCTCAGGAATGGTTTTATCTTCTAGTGCTTTCAGATTAAGAAGGTGATTTTACTATTCCACTTCAGGCTATAACCACGACTACAATCTTATCATTTGTACTTGGTTGTAGAGTAGATATCCTCTATTTTTAAAAAAATATTAAAATTAAATTTTTAAAAATAATCTCTGAAAGAAGGGCTGAAAGTAGAAGACATAGATACATAATGTTTTATTTGCAATATCATATTTAAAGTACAGCTGGGCTTTGACAAGCTTGCATGCATTTATCTTCAAGGGGGAGATATCTAGCGACCAATGCTTTTTTTTTATAAACCAGTTCACTATTCAGTGTCTTTTAAAATAGCAATTTTTTAAACTGGTGTAGATTTCATATGGGGATATATTTTGCAGGCTTCAATGGTCCACACAACAGAAACTATCCGTATCCGTTATTTCATGGACTTGCTAATGGAGAAAAAATGGCCAGTGATGTTAGTCGGGAATGCAGGAACTGGAAAGTCAGTGTTGATGGCGGATAAACTGGATACAATGAACATGGATGATTATATAATGCAAGCTGTTCCCTTTAACTTTTATACAACTTCAGCTATGCTACAGGGTAAGGGATCTTCATTCTTACTAATTGGAGTGCACAACCTGAGACCCCACGGTTTCAGACAGCTCCCTCAAACTTTTTGTTGTGATTTCCAAATTGTAATCTTAATGCAAAGAAATAGAGAAAATTATTTAATTTATAAATGTATACGCCAGCCAACTCAAAAATGACTCTTGGCAGCTTACAATAAAAGCATAAAACAACAATATAAATAAAACATTTAAAAATATTAAAATTAATGCAAATAAAAATCAAAAACAGCTGGACAGAGAGGGGAGAAGCAAAAACATATATATGGGGGAGGAAGTCAACATTCCACCATCAGCCATCTCCAAGATGATGTACCGCCATTGGGGCCCCAAGCCAGCTGGCAGAACCAGGTCTTAAGACCTGAAGGCTGCAAGGGTGGGAGCAGACTTCACCTCTGGGGGCATGATATTCCACAGGGTAGGAGCCACAGCAGAAAAGGGTTGTCTTCTTGACACCCCCAGCTAAAATTCCTTGGCTGATGGGATTCAAAGCAGGTCTCTTCTGCTGGATCTGGTGGGGTGGGTCATTCCCATTGGGGTGAGACAATTCCTCAGATTACCTGGTCCCACGCCATGTAGGGCTTTAAAGGTCAAAACCAACACTTTGAATTGCACCCGGAAGCAAACTGGAAGCCAATGCAGCTCCTGGAATAAAGATGTTATATGGGCCATTCTATGGGCCCCTAAAATCATCTGCACTGCCACATTCTGCACCAGCTGAAGCCTCCGAATGCTCTTCAAGGGTAGCCCCATGTAGAATGCATTGTAGTAGTCCAATGAAGAGATGACGAGGGCATGAGTGACTGAGCATAGGAACTCCTGGTCCAGGAACGGGCACAACTGGCACTCAACCCAAAGTTGTGCAAAGGCCCTCTGAGCTGTGGCTGCCACCTGCTCTTGAGCAGGAGTCACAAATCCAGGAGAACTGTCAGATTGCACACTGGGTCTGTTTGGGGCAGTGCCACCCTATCCAGAGTTAGAGATGACCCCCAGACACTCAAAGCCACTCAGTCTTGCCAGGGTTCTACCAAAGCCTGTTGTCCCCCATCCAGACCCGTACAGTCTCCAGACACAGGGCCAGTACAGCAACACTAAGATCACAAGGGATGGAAATGTATATCTGGCAATTATCAGCATACTGAGGGTACCACATCCCATGGCAACAGATGATCTCACCCAGCAGTTTCATGTAGATATTAAAAAGGAGAGGAGAAAGTACCAAGCCCTGCAGCACATCACAAAGTAGTAGCCATCGACTGGACCTCTCTCCCCCTATAAACACTGATTGGGACCAGCCTTGAAGAAAGGAGCCAAACCAGTGTGATACTGTACTGCCCAATCCCAGTTCCCATAGCCAACCCAAAAGGATACCATGGTTGATACTGAAAGGTGCTGAGAGGTCAAGAAGTGCCAGGATGGATGCATTATTCCCATCCCACTTTCACCAAAGGTCATCAACAAGTGCAACCACTGCTGTCTCCATCCTATAACTAGGCCTGAACCCAGACTGAAAAGGGTCCAAATAATCCATTATTCATTAATTTATATGCCACCAACCCACCAGTGAGGCACTACCTTGCTGTGGTTGGGGGGCTTGTGTGCTCTGAAGAAGATGAGGGCTCTGCCAGAGGTTCAACCATACTGGACAGGTCTCATCAGAGGAGCCAGACGAAGAGTGTCTCCCAC
>JANHZU010001902.1:0-11315 GCA_032468055.1 Acrochordus granulatus
GGTGCATGGATGCTGGGAGAGAGGATGTTCAGGAGGTTGGTGTGACTGAGGAAGATGCTGAAGTCCAAGGAAGATGGAAACAGAAGATTTGCTGTGGCGACCCCTGACAGAACAGCCAGATGGAGGAGGAGGAGGAAGAGGAGCTGCAATTCTACTATATATTAAAATATTATAATAAAACATGTGTATAATTAAAAAGTAAATGTCTTGCCACACAGTTTTGTGGAAAAAAATTGATAGTTAGGGATCTTTCATTTTGGGCCAATTTTAAATCTATGTTGAAATCATTCCACATTTTTAAGGGTGCTTTCTGTTGAGCTATTTTCTGAAGAGAGGCTTTGTTTTCAGTAGCATATGGCACATTCAAGGTATATTAACTCTGAGGTCCAGATGATTCAGCACAAGATAGTTATCTATGGCTTCCTTTAAGTGGACACTCCATTTGCCACTTAATTGCATGTATCCTCAGTTCAGGTAGACGGAACACAAACTGTACAGCCTCATCCCCTTGAAGATCTCTCTCTTTGTGGAGGAAAGAAAGGCAGGGGGAAGGAAAAGACCATTCTTTACTGCTTTCCAGCACCAAGGGTGTCACAATGGGAGGACTCAACAGAAATTTGTATCCAGCTTGCACAATATGCAGAAACTGGGGAATTTTGTGCAAAATGCAGTCCAACAAACAAACAAGTGAGGCTTACTTCTAGGAAGTGAGTATAGCACTTCAGTTGCATACCCTCACCCTATTCGGGATTAGGCAGATAATCATCGTGATGGGGAATCAGTTGGAGTATGTGCTGTCACAAATGAGAAGACATGTTAGGCCTTGAAAAGGCAAGGCAATCTTTTGATTGTCATGAGATATACACTTGTGTGTGTATGTGAATGTATTTCCAACTGCTTGGGGTATAAGAAGGCTCAGTGGTGATATAGTAACAAGTTAGCAGATGTACCAAATTTCCTTTTTTATTTTCTTTCGAAGGCTATTTCGTTTTCTTTTTATTTCCTGTTTTAGAAATAATATGTCTTACTTTTGCTTCCAACTGGAAATTTGAGAGAAATCATGCTGCAATTTTCAATCCCTTTGCCCTTAAATTTGGTGGTGCCATCTTAGTGTCTTCCAGAAATCACAAGACTTGCAGAAGAGCTACACGTCCCTTGGATTGTATGTCCTCTACTCCTATGCTAAAGGGAGCCATGCAAAGTTCTATTTGGTGAGGAAGTGAGGGTCAAAATGGACATGAAACAGTGGCCTTCACATTGTAAACTCATACAAATTTTGCATACATTTAGCTGGTATTTCACAAGCACCATCAAGAGAAAAAGAAGTTAAGGGAATCAAATAATCTTGCATTGTGTTTTTATCGATGTAAATGTGTTAGCTTTGACTTCAGCACACAATTCATTTGCGTTCCATTCTGAATCCCCCTAAAATATCTGATGATAAGATTCTCCTCCATATTGGTCATCTCAGTGAAAATGCCAAGTTGGAGCATGTTTTATTTTCCCTTCCTTTCCTAGCATAGCTAAAAATCAGTCTGTGTCCTGAAGAACAGTGGCATTTCAATACAGTATTGCTTTTTGAGATGCAAGGAAAAGATATCAAAATAATCTCACACAGTTTAAAAGTTATGAAATTTGATATTCTTTCTTTTAAAATTAAAAACCATTTCTCTGTTTCATGAATTTGAAATAAAATACATCAGACGCTAACTAGATTTTAACTTTTTTTCTCTCTTCCTCTTTCTCAATACGTTATTGCCATAAATCTTAGAGTTGGTGCAACACTACAAATTCAAATGAGAAAAGGAGCAACTTCTGGCAGACAATGTGATTCTTTTACATGAGAGTATAGGCTTCATGGCAAATTTTCTTTGCCCATCAGTCATATTCTCTGCAGGCAGCAGCAGCTAATACTGACATTCCCTTATCCTGAACCTACATAAAATCTATCTTTGCAACATTCACATATTATAATCTTAGGAGCATATTTTAAAATACCACTTCGGAATAGGCTGTTACATGCAGTCAAGGATGCAGTCAGGATCATTTTATTGCTCGGAATATATAAATCCTGCACTATTTTTTTTTCAAAATAACCACTTTATTGAGTTTGTTTAAATTATCCAAATAAATCCCATTTGCTAAACTCACACTACCTTTTATTTGTCTCTTTTTCATAAATTGTGAGGTCAGCCAGGTACATAAATAGGAACTGAGATCTAGCCTCTGGCTGTTTTAACCACTTCTCAGACTTCATTTGAAAATTTCATCAGAAATCAGCCTAAATAGATTAATGTAATGGAACAAACCCATGCTTTGCATGTAAAAGATGCCAAGCTGAATCTCAGATATCAGTGTTGAAAATAGGGTAAGCTATTTAACTATGGCCATGCATGCTTAAACTGGATACAGAATCAACCCATTTTCTGGGATTGTACCATATATTGAACTGTAAAATAAACAAATGAATTACATTCCCATTTCACACTACACCACAAAAATTAACCAAGGTTACACTGAGCTTAATATCCTGTCTAAGCAAGGTGTGTTTACCTGTACCTTAGGTTGTTTTTGAATATAGGGTTCTCCTTTTTTGAAGAGTGTTAGATCCATGTTCAGAATTGAGAGATCACAAGTGTGGAGAAGTTGGTCAGAGCAGAAACATTGAGGCTAATACTCCCCTTTTCACCTTTTATAAAAAAAGGAAAAGATTTCCCCTTTCAGTTGTGTTTGACTCTAGGGAGTGGTGCTCATCTGTGTTTCATAGCCAAAGAGACAGCATTGTCTGAAAACACTTCTATAGTCATGTGGCCATCATGACAATACGCCAAGGCGCACAGAACACTGTTACCTTCCCACCAATTTAGGCAGTACTGATTTATCTATTTGCATTCTGCATGCTTTCAAACTTTTTGGCAAGAGCTGGGACGAATAATGGGATCTCGCTTTTTATATCTATAGTTTATTAATCAGACAACCTGACAGGTGTAAATACCCTAAATGCCTTCTAATGATCACTCCATCCCACCCCATCCCATCCCCAAGGTAAAGAGAACAATTGGTGATTCTTTTCCTGCCAGGAAGTAAAAGGGAAACAAAGCCAGGGGAATCCACTAGTATCTGTCTTTAACTTGGCCTCAGTAAGTTCAGAGTTACACCCTTTGCAAGCCTTGTTATTTTTTCAGAGTAGGGATTGGCAATGGAGACAGTTTATGCAGTGCACTTTTTGCCAATCTAAGTGCAAAAATAAAAAATACTTACTGAAATAGTACCTTTATGAATTTATAATGAAATTCATATTTATGAATCATATTTATGAAAAAAATACAGAATAGTACCTTTATGAATTTATCCAGAAGAATCCACAGATTTTTATATTCCTATATCTTCACATCTCGAGAGTACTTCTGCATTTATATGAGCTAGACATTTGCTTTGTTAGGGAGTACAGTTAATAAAGAAATCTCCTATTTTCCTGGAATCTTTGTACTGTGTCAGAATGACATTACCCACTTCTCTTCTTGTACCCTTGTTGAATACTGTACTGCTAATAATAATATGTGGTTATTAGAATGGGTCCATAAAGGGAGTCCATAAAATGATTATACCCTCTTCAATGACTGTGCTATCCTGATGGTTGTACTATATGGCTTTTAACTATTTTATTAATTTTTGTCTTGTCTGTATGGATGTTTTATTTTTTGATCGTTTGGTAATGTTTATATTTTAATTGTAAGCTGCCCAAGGTTACAAAAGTGAGATGGGTGACTTTATGAATTCAAGGAATAAATAATTGAATACATAAATATTAATAAAATACAACATTTACTTAATAACAGTTTTTTAAAAAAATAAAACATAACCATATCTCAGGATTTGCATTTCAGGCAATAATGGCAGCTGGATTTCTATCAGAGGAAACCCAGAGGAAAAACTGATCAAGAACAAGGCAATCAGAAAAATTACTAGGAGGGGCAGCTAAAAATTTTCCTGGTAGCTTATAAAGGAGAAATCCATCACAGGTTATATGCCAACAAAAAAGATTTGCTAGAAACAAAACAGTGCATTCTGGAGGACCAAAAAACTACCAGCAACAGTCATTCCAAAACCCCAATAAGTTTCTCAGCTACACAGATTCATCATTTCTAAAATGCAGCTTTTGGTAAGACCTATCAAGCCATGCTTTGGAAGACTAAAACAAAACTTACTGTGGCTAGTTGGTGGGAAGACACTTAGACCAAAGCACTGTGGAAAATCAGGATATTTTTAAATCAGCAGATAAATCAGCAGAGGAGAAACAAGAATGAGGCATGTTGGTAAAAATAGAACAAATGACAACTCATCTCTATCACAACATATCACTGACAGTCTAAGAATACAGACAGAACAAGATCAAATTCTACAGTAGAAAAGAAATTAAAAGAACTCTAATCTGTCAATAAGAAGCATGGACTGACTTAAGAGTGCTGTTTGAAAAAGTATGGGAAACATCTCTAAAAATGAAAAGCAAAATGCATGTTCCCCATCAAAAGTTTGAAATGCAGAAACAGCTTCACAATTTATTTTAGTTCTCACCAATCCATATTGGTCAAGCTGATCTAAATTGAAAAAAATTGATGCCATGGTAGCATAATACATCTGGTCTACAGAAATCCAGATAACTAGATGGAAACAAAAGGTGTGTTCAGTGGCAATTTGGTCTTTGTGAACAGAAGTGATGATCCTAACAGTCAAAAAATACCTATTTACCAAAGAGATGCCTTTCAAAATCTCAGGATGCTACCTTACATACCAGTCTATCTGACTGTTTTTAAAGTGGAAAGCACTAATTAGGCTATCATATCTGATCTGCAGAAGTCCAGACAACCATTAGAAGATACTGAAGAAATACATAAAAATACTGATCATCAGTCCTAGGCTGTTATATTGCATACCCATAATTTTTTTTAAGCTTTCTATTGAGCTTAGAAGGAGTCTTAGAAATAAGACTGATTTTAAAGGCCAATATGTTCTTTGCAGCAGATTTTTCCATTTAGGGTTTCTTTTAAATAAAAAAAATATCTTTAATTAATACCTGATAGAAGCCAAGAGTCCACAGATTTACTGACGAACTGAAGAGAGCCAGTTTGGTGTCATGGCTAAGAGGCTAGGCAAGAAAGCAAAGGAGATTAATTCTAGTCCCATCTTAAACTGGCTGAGTAATTTTGGGTCAATCCTTCTCTTTTAGCCCAATCCACCTCCCAGAGTTATGGGGGAAAAAGAACGCAGGAGCTTTGTGTAAGTTTACTATCCTGAGCTACCCAAAACTAAAAGGGAAATCAAATTTTCAAAATAAATAAAAAATGTCCATAAACTTATTGACAATGCTACACTGATTGCTCCTAACTTTCTTTTTCGGAAAGAGCCATAATAGAGATGTAGATGATATGGCTTTGCCCGCAAACGATTTGAGCTTCGGTTCCAATGTTCGGTATTTCTAATATTATTTATTAGAGGTGCAACGGCACAGCAGATTAATGCCGCCAGTTATGTCGACCAGATGGCCGGCAGGTCAATTCCCAAGCTCCGCATGACAGGGTGAGCGCCTGTCACTTGCCTCAGCTTCTGCCCACCTGGCAGTTTGAAAGCACATAAAAACTAGTGAGTAGATAAATCGGGTACCACTTCGATGAGAGCTGGCCGGCTTCGGCGGGACGGGTGAGGCGAGTGGCGAGGAGTTGAGCAATGAGGAGTTGAGCGGCGAGGTGAAGGCGGCCCACCCACCTGCTGGGGGCGGAGCAGGAACTGCGGAGATGCCCAGATGCAACATCGCCGGCCAGCAGGGGGCGGGGTTAGTTTACACAATTGTATAAATATCTAATCTATGTAAGCTGCCAAGAATCTTCGGAAATTGGCGGCATAGAAATATGTGTAATAAATAAATAAAATATTTAAGAAGCGAATAACAGCTAAGGTGTTTGCATGAGATTTCTAAAGACTGCTACCTGTCAAGCACACTTGTCTCCTCTTCCTTACTAATACTTTGGATTTGACAAGGGAGAAAAATTAGAAACATGTCTTACATTTTAGAAAAGACATGGTGTATTGTACACAGGTATGTGTGTGTGTGTATTCTGTAAATACTGTATATACTGTAGATATAGAGACAGCAATAGTGATAGCAACAGCAACAGAGATAGATATGGGAGGCACGGTAGTGTAAGCAGTTAAGACTCTCAGCTTGTCAGCTGGAAGGCTGGCAGCCTGAATTTGAGAACTGACACTGCCATGCAACAGGGTGAGCTCCTGTTATTTGCCTCAGTTTCTGCCAACCTAGCAGTTTGAAAGCATGCACACGTAAGTGATAAATAGGTACCAACTACTTTGGTGGGAAAGGTCCGTGCACCTCTGAAGTGTAGTCATGCTGGCCACATGACCACAGAAGCATCTTCGGATGAATGCTGGTTCTTCAGGTAGGACAGAGATGAGCACTGCCCCGTAGAATTGGCTACAACTGGCAGAGGAAACCTTTACTTTTATATATATTGAAAACTGTACAGAGGAAAAAGCCAAAAAAAATTCAGCCAGATGCTAGTGTGGCATCTTTGCTAGAGTAGAGGCCTAGATACAACAAATACAGCACAAAAGCATTTATGAGACACAAGGAAAGAAAAGGTCAGCAAAGATGAGATTTTGCATAAATGAAATAGGATTATAAAACCACATTGTAGAGAAATGATGAAAGGCAAGAACATGCTCTGACCCTTTATGAACTGAAATGTGCAATACTAAATGTTTGGAGGAGTTTACATTTAATAGGCATGGGGGAAGGGACAGGGGAAAACATGATTGAGAACATACATGGACTTCCTTTTCAGATATCTATCTTCCCACAAGGGTTCAACACAGGTGACACTAACATGGTCAAATAACAATCTCTAATTCACATGGTTTGAGAATAATCAAATCTACTTTAACTATGTTCCTCATATGAACAAGCATAATTAAAACATTATGAATTCCTATTGAAGGAATTCCTATTGTTGTTCTTGTCATTGGCATTTTTTCTACACTGTTATTACTATAATATATGTTGGCAGTTCTCACTACTATTGTTGTTATTATTATTGTTGTCAAAATAAAGGAGTTGCTGGAACTATATTTTCCAATGTTGACCTATATTTCCCAGCTGAAAAGCAAAAAGGAGACTGGAAAAAGGAGTACATAAACCTTTCTTAACATGCTGGGCAGTAACTCCCATAATTTCCCATTTACAGAGTGTAAGTTCCACAAAAATCTTCAGTACATATGATCTCTGATCCTATGAATTGAAGATTATGGAACTTCTAAGGGCAAATGAGTATCTGTGAGAGAGTTTGCACAGAAAACAAATGTATTAGAGTTAAATTTGGAAACAAATGTAGCTCAGGAATTGTTCCCAGACAAATTCACTGGGTTCATACATTCTGCTACACCATGCTAGAACTATACAATATTTCAGTTTGACTTAGAATGTTGTGTGATCCCAGCCATTCAGGCTTGCAAACCAAAGTTAATGCCTTAAACATTATATGTGACTTCACCCTTGATGGTATATTTAATAAACCATGAGTAAAATAAAATATAATTTAGCACACAATGGGAACCTGGCCATTATGTCTATTATGTGGATTTTGTGGACAAAGTCCTGTCTGACATACATTCCTACAACACATTGCTAATGCTGTGCAAGCCTACTACCAAGATAGAGGATCTAGAACCAAGTACTGTTAGATGAATTAAAAACTTTTTCCCTTCTTGGTTTATGGTCCTAAGCCAGCAATCTTATATCTATTTACTTGGGAGTAAGTCATCATTAATTCATTAGGAATTATTTCTAGGTAGATGAGTTCAGAGTTATACTTTCAGAGTGACATACACAGTTTTCATCAATCCAAAGACCAGAGTTATTCCTTTTTAGTTTCAACTATATTTCAGCTTTGGGGAGTTATTTTTTCCAAAAATAAAATAATGCATCTTCACACAACCCTGTGGCATGACTCCTCACACAGATAGGTTCTAAATGATGAACTCCTCTTAAAACACTAGAAATTGCATAGGCAAGTTATTTCACAGATTTTCAAAAGAAGTTCTTAATTATTGTATTGGGCCAATGTAAATAAATATGAATTCTGTAAGAAGTATATTGTATAACTATCAATAGGAAATATTTTAGAAATCTGCCTACTTATTGCCCAAGGTTGTAATTTGAACTAAGGAAGGCATATTATTTTAACAATTATTTTAAATCACATTGCGTATCATTTTTGAATACCAATGAATACACATCCTAAGGCACTGAACCCTCTCTATGGAATTCTAGATGTGAGAATATGAGACAATAGCTTACAAATGATTCATTTTGACAAATCCCTTGATATAATCAAATTCAATGTTCATTTCAAATCCTTGTTATGCTGAGTAATAAGAACTGGCAGGGAAAAATCCAGTAGAAGAGAGTATCTATAGTTGAATTGTTAAGTTCTTAGTGCTCTCTGAGCTTAGTTGTTTGCCTGTAAATATTCTGTTGCCCAACTAGGTAACATCATCAGTGTGAGCAAGTGTGGGGTTTGCTACCTATTTATATGAAGTTAGCTTGCCTTGCCAATTTGATTGGTATGTAGTTTCTTCCTTGTTGGTTTCTTGATTAGAGTATTATTTTCTACTTGATTGTCTGATGTTGTTTATCTGAAATTAGGCTGCTGGAGATGGGTAGTAGTCTTTTTGTTTCTTTTATAGGTATTTTATTTCCTCTTTTGAATGGTATGTAAATGTAGTTCATCTCTATGTCTATTGATTGCTGATTATTTTGAATTCTAAGCTTCCAGGAATCCTCTAGAATTTTTAGATTTGGATTTAGATTTTGAAATCCAAAAATTCTAGACAAGTCCTGGAAGTTTGAAATTTAGATAAATGTATGAATGTATGTATAAATACAGTAAGCAAGCAAGCTGCATTCATACAATATGGTTCATAGAGAAAACATGGTTTAACAACCTAACCACAATGGCTGGATTCACACAAGATGCCAAATGAACTTTGGCCTGAAGTGATCTTTGTTAGAATCTCTGCCCTTTTAGTTGATTACATGTAAATGACAACAACATCCTTGATACATAGTGGCTCAGTATGTAGTAAAAGAGGAAATTTTGGCAGGAGAAAAATTGTACTTGCTAAAATTTTCAACTAACCAGGTTCTTAAATGATCCTGTCTTTCTTATACACTTACAGAATTTTATTTGGTCACTTATAGCAGCAGGATTATTCTGTACCAAAATAAGTGACAAGAATCTTTAACTTATATGAAACTGGAAGAATCTCATAAGATAGCTTTAAAGTATGTTAATACTGCATTAATAGCCAGTACTTGTATATAATTAAAATGGAAAGAAAATATTTTGTATTGTTTCAGACAAGAGATAGTTAAGATATATATAATCATCTGTAGCCATGCCATATGTCAAAACTACTTGAGGTGCACTGCAAGAAAATTATAGCAAAAATTATTGCTATAATTTTGGCCAAAGAAAACATTGGCATTTCCTTCTTAGTCTGTTGTTTGTTTGTTTGATATTGAGTTTAACAGTGATCTGTTTTGTCAAAAATATCCAGGAAGTTAATACATTTGCAGTGACTTCATCTTTCATCAGATGGTCAAAATATCAAGCTCTAAAAAATCAAACAACCAAACAAAGCTTCAGAATAATTGCCTTTCTTATTATCTGCAAAAGCAATTCAGGCAACATTACTGAATACAAGCCATCAATATTTTAAAGCTTTAAACTCTAAGAGACTAAAATCAACTCACACGGGGAGTCTCATGCAAGAGCATTGACTGAAAACAAAACAATAGCTATATAACTGGGAAGCTCTCCTACCACAGATGGTTGTTCCTGACAGATGTAACAAATGTTTAACCTTCATGCTGCAAACTTTGTGTTAGTTGAATATTGAAAAAAAAAATTCAACTTATTCTAAACCTGGTATCTTTCAGGTTTGGACTGCAATGTTCAAATTCCCAGCCAATGCGATCAATAGATTAAGTTTCTCTAGGTAATACGTGTTCTATTGCATTATGTCTGAGGGACATCAGGTTAAGGTAAACTAGATCAATCTGTTCCAATATGCAATTATTCCTAAAATTCAGAGAGGTCTCATTTATTTCTTGTTATAATTACATATCAGAAGCTCAAAAGTGATTTATCCCAATTATCTTCCAGTTCTTTCTATGAGATTTATATATTCTTAGGAAGCAATTAACACCAGCCTGGTTCTCCCATTATTGACTGAGTTTGCAGAACTCATTATGCTGCAAGTTGTAGTTTACCTGTCGCAATGCCTGAGGTTGCAAGATGCTAATCCAACACCAAACAAAGCACATTCCAACCCATTTTTCTGCAATCATGTGACAGTGTGAATTATGGGTTGGGCTGGCATGGCATGCTAGGTTAAAATGTGGTTGGCTTGTTTCAGGTTCATTGTCACAAAAACAAATAGAGGTTTAATAGAATCTACGCACCCGTTCAATGCTAATGATATTCTTGCTAAGTTCTAATTTAATGAATATATATCCCACTTTTCCCAATATGGAAAATTTTTCTCTTTTCCCAGAGATTTACTATAGATGGTTTGAGAGAAACAGGTGGCAGATTTAAATGTACCTAAGTGCCTTTAAAGAATCATACCTTCATAGCACTTTGAAAATGAAATAAGGAAAGAAATATCTGGCTGTCAGGGATAGCTGTTCCAGAGGTATGGGCCCATCACTGAAAATAGTCTCATTTAGAGTTTCTCTGGATTCCCTTGGGTATGGTGATTTTCACAAGCTTCTCTGGAGTCAATTTGGAAAAGACAACCTTGAAGTTATCCAGGTCCTGAGCTTTAAAATTGATGACCTACACAAAAGCTACAGGTACTGTAATTCTTGACTTATGATTGTAATTGAGTCTGGAATTATGGTCATAAAGTCATGCTGGTGGTTAAGAGAGCCACCACGTGACTGCTCCCAATTTTATGACTTTTTTTGTGGCAGTTATTTAGCTAACCCATTGTCCACAATGGGCGTTTTTTGCCATAAGTAAAGTAAATGCCAGTTTCCAGCAAAAAACTTCATAAATCATGGTCACATGACAGCAGGACACTGTAAACAGCTATAAATTCAGGTTAGTTGCCAAGTGCCCAAAATGCAATCATGTGACCAAAGGGGGAGGGACTGACCACTGGAACTTCGATTCCAGGTTGTAAATAGACTTCAGAAGGTCCATCATAACTTCAAATGGTTGCTAAGTAATTGATTA
>JANHZU010001902.1:75344-85575 GCA_032468055.1 Acrochordus granulatus
CTTGCCTGTTTCATCATTTTTTCTTCTATTGAAGCAGTATAAAGACAAATTCAGTCATTTGTGAACATATTATACATAAAAATGACTTGGAGAACAGAAAACAACTCATTATATAATATCACAAATGAAATTAATATATTTATTAAGAATGTCCATTCATCGATTTAATGTGCTACTCAGTTAAAAAAATACCTAAGAGGATAAATAGAAAAAGAAAAAAGTCTGCTATCACAGGGTTGGCTACCATCATCTTGAAGAACTGGTGATTATCGTAGTCTCACAAATTTGTCTTTAACATTTTCAGTAATTTTCTTTTTTTATTTTTCCTCCTCCTCCTCCTAGCAGGAGGAGTTTCATGGGGCAAGGATCAATGTGTGTGGAAGAATATGGAGAAGGTAGGAGAAAAAGGTTTCAAACAAATAACTAGTAAAACAACAATATCTAGGTAGTATGTAAAACAGTAGCAAATCAGTATAAACACACACACATACCCACACAAATCTGCATATTTTAAAACTTCAGAAATATTTGATCTATGGATCAACAGAAATTAAAAATTATAGAACTAGAAAAAAAGTTTACTTGGCGTCTGAAATCCCAAAATGTAGGCATCATGCTATAGAATGAGATGTCACTGTGGAAAAGGCCAACTTATTTGAAGCCACCTGCCTCTGATGGCTCCTCAACATAACTTCTCACTGCAGCACTCTTCTCCAACATCCTAGGTTTTCAGTAAGTTTTCAGTAAATCCTATGTATAGATTGCTCCTCCCCCAATGATCTGGATTCCAATACAACTACAGACAAGAACAAATTGAGCAAAAAGCCTCTTTTCTCTATTTCACATGTTCATTATTTGTACAGTATGATTCTAAACATGGAAGACAGATATCTTTTAGAATGGACATTTGGGGCAACAAAATCAATTGTATTTCCTTGCAATAGATGCAGTACTTTCAAAAGGTCAATATTCTGATGAAATCAAGGTAACACCTGCTCTACATATTACTAGAGTTTAAGTGAAGCTGCAATTATTTATATCTTCACATAAGCAAGGTCTGAGTGCACATATACTGTACATCCTCAGAAAAATTCAGATGGAAAACTTAAGATAATTGAAGTGGCTTTGTGAACAAACTATTTCTTGTTGAAGTATATTGCAACAAGCAGTTACAGAAAAACAAAACACCAACACTTTCAGCCTTGATTCCAAGAAAAGTAGCACTGTCTGAAGATAGTATATTAGAATGCACAAAAGAGGCCAAAGACTGTTGGCTGGAGCTCAAGTTCTGGAGGAGACACAAGCTTGAACTTGCTTGAAGCTGAATACCGTTATCTTGTCAGTAGACACTGCCTTGAGTCTCTATCTGTATGGCCATTCTAATTAATGATCGTTTAAATGTACTGTCAGTCCTATTTAAATCTGAGTGTTGCCAGTTGCTTCCTTCATCTGGCCAACCAATGGGAACCAGGCAAGTCATTCAAGCCCCCCACTGTCCCAGTGGCTCTGAGCCTATAGCAGCCCAGTTTAATAGGGCATTCAGAGCTCATTAGGAAGAAAACACATCAGGAGTGACCGCTCCAGTACCACACATTGCCACTAATAGCCTCAGTGAACAGAATCGTTTCTGTTTCTGCTCACTTGTTGTTGAGTCTTTTCAGTGTCAACAAGTGGTCATGTCGGCAGGAGCTCACCATTCGGACCAGCAGTTTTATCCGTTGCTCTTCTGAGCCAGACTTGTGTCTTCTAACATTGTTTGGCCTACAATGAAGCATGAGCAATTACAAAGGCATCACAGCCATTCATCATCAGTTCATGCATTCGCCCGGCAATATTGGCTGCCAAACATTCAGCCCATTGGGTTGGCACAGGGAATGAGTGCCCATAAAATACAAATCATTTTGTAGCTTACCCTCCACCCCACACCTCATCTCCAGAACCACAGCAATCAGGAAATCGTGACTGAAGTGAGCATAAGATTGGGTAAGAGAGTGATTAAAACTTTTGAACACATAGAAGCACATTCATACAAGACAAAAACATTGGGGGTGAAGGAGCATTATGTGATAGAGCATAGCTGTTCTAATAAAATATCCCAAAGCTGCACTTTTAAGTCCTACTGACTGAAGCAGCAGTTAACTGTCTCCCATTGAACTCAGTTGGAGTTGGATGCATAGGATTGTGCTCTGTTGATGAAATGATTCTCCCATCCACACAATATATTACAGCATATATTTGCACATGGAATTGAAAGTAATTTATCAGGACACACACTCAGATCACGTGTGTAGGATTAAAGCTGTATTCATTGTGTGCAGATTTGTTAAGGAATAATGCAATATGTGAACATTTCCTTGGGAATAAGAATCTATATTAATAGATTACTTTTTAAAAAAAACACTGCTGCCCAATTAATTGAGGGATGAGAATACTTTTCATATATTGAGAGGTTTTCAAGTAGTGTAAATTATTAATAAAGAAATATTATGGATCTGTTATATACTACAATAATTTTGTCATAATTTTATCATAGAAACGGCTATTCTTGGCAAATAGTCATACCATCCCATAGTGCCAAACATTATATCTGCCACATTCAAAATTAAATTTAAATACATATTATAGGCAAGCATCCTTAACCAAAGCTCTGAATTCTAAACCTTAATCACATATGTATCTAAAGTCCATCTTGACACTTAGCAGAATGATAGAAAAATATAGTCTACCTCTCTCCCTTTTTATTCCAATTGTTACGTGTTGTATTGTGTGTGCATGTATTCTCTTTTTCTATTGCAAATAATAAAAGGGAAATTATTTTTCATAAATATCCACTCCATACTGGGTGCATGGTTGGGACTTTTGGGGAAGAAATGGAAAACTAAAGATAGCTGCAGCAGAATCAAGAGCCAGCAAGTGTATCAGTTCTTTGATTACTCCTCTCTGGACAAGAGACAGCCTCCCTTGTCCAGAGTGTGCTCCAGACAGGTGCTCCTGTGAGGAGACAACAAAGCAGTGATCTTCAGTGGGTTTAGAATTTTGGGAGACAAGGGAATTGCCATCTTGCTCAAACTGCAGGTGGCACCTTTGCAAGGATAATAAGTTTGCATACTTCTCTTTCCATTCATTTTTGGAAATTGCTTGTTAAATGCTTTTCCACTATTAGCTATCTTTGGATTGACAAGTCCGAATACACTGGGTGAGTTTCCTTTAGTCATTCAGCAACCATTCAAAATGATAATGGCATTAAAAAAAAGTGGATTTGTACCCAAAGTTACAGCCATTGCAGTGCTCCTGCAGTCATGTCATCAAAATGCAGGCATTTGGCAGCCAACCCATACTTACTACCACAGGTGTGCTTCAATTCCCCCCATTTAAGGCTGAAGTGGCAGGACTCAGGAATGGGTCTTGTGTGCCATGGCATCTGCTCTGGAACCTCATTTCCCCTATACCCTCCATCTTTCCAAAAATCCCTCAAAACTTGACTGTGTCAACAGGCCTGGGAATGTCAAGAGAACAGCGATCTCCTGCGGTGACTCCACTGTTCATATCTAATGCTGTTGCTTAGCTTTTTAAAATAGGAACATCAATGTTTTTAATGGTGTTCTGTTTTAATACTGTTATTGTATGATTTATTGTACACTATCCAGAGTCATGTTCTGTAAGATGGTTAGCCATATAAATATGATTTATAAATAAATGAAATATTTGTTACAACAGCAACAATGGAACTGAATGAATGAGATCATAAGATTTAGGAGGAGATGTACTTATATATTTGACTGGATGCTATTAAAGATAAGAAAAACTATGGAAATGCAATAAAGTATATCTTGGAATAAGACAGGCATTTTTTGAATATGATCTAATTTTGCATCTAGACTAATAAGCTCCTGACCACCTTAGCAAATTGTTACAGAGAAAAAATAAAACAAACCTAAACTAAATTGAGCTTTAGGCAGATCTGTTTTTTTTTCTACATCAAAGGAAACAAATTCTTAACGCTTTTCTTTAACTTCCAGGAAGTGATATGCCATAATCTGCCAAAACAGTTGATTTTACTTCTTCCTAAACCCATAGCAAACTTACCATTGTTTTAATAGCAGTTATTTATTCCTAGAACCCTGACAAAACAATATCACACTCAAACTATATACCAGATGTATAAAAAGTAATACCCAATTAGAAATAATGTAATGCCTAATTAGAAATAAATGAAATACGTAGCCCTAGTGTCCAAACCAGAAGAATTTGTGGCCATCAAGGACAGCTAGTTCACAATTCCAATAAACTGGGGCTAATACATGTTAGATTTCAACAATTTCTGGAATATCAATTATTCACAGCATTGCCTTAGCAAATAAGGTCTTTGTGTTTGTGGATTTGGAGAAAGCATGTGATAGAGTGCGGAGAGAGGAGCTGTGGTATTGTATGAGGAAGTCTGGAGTAGTAGAAAAGTATGTGAAGTTGGTACAGGATAAGTACAAAGACAGTGACAGCAGTGAGGTGTGCGGTAGGAATGACAGACTGGTTTAAAGTTAAGGTGGGTTTGCATCAAGGGTCGGCCCTCAGCCCCTTCCTGTTTGCAATGGTGATGGACAGGTTGACAGATGAAGTCAAACATGAGTCTCTATGGAATATGATGTTTGCAGATGACATTGTGATCTGCAGTGAAGTAGGGAGTGCACTGAGGTGAACCTGGAGAAATGGAGGCACGCACTGGAGAGAAGGAGAAAGTCAGTAGGAGCAAGACAGAGTACATGTGCATAAACAAGAGAGAGGAGGGTGGAAGGATGCAGTTGCAAGGATAGAGGTGGTAAAGGTGGATGACTTTAAATATTTAGGGTCAACTGTCCATAGTAATGGGAAATGTGACAAAGAAGTGAAGAAGAGAGTGCAGGTAGGATGGAGTGGATGGAGAAGAGTGTCAGGAGTGATCTGTGACAGAAAGGTATCTGCAAGAGTGAAAGGGAAGATCTACAAGATGGTGGTGCAATACTGTACGGCCTGGAGACAGCGGCCCTGACCAAAAGACCAGAGGTGGAGCTGGAGGTGGCAGAGTTGAAGATGTTGAGATTCTTGTTGGGTGTGACAAAGTTGGACAAAATTGGAAATGAGATTGTTGAGGATGGAGTTACCAGGCAGAAGGAGAAGAGGAAAGCCTAGGAGGAGGTGCATGGATGCTGTGAGAGAGGATATGCAGGAGGTCAGTGTGACTGAGGAGGATGTTGAAGACCGAGGAAGATGGAAACGGAAGATTCGCTGTGGCGCCACAACAGGAGCAGCCGAAAGAAGATAATTTGTGGTCCCCAAACAAGGACTACCCAAATTGGTAAATTTCTTGAGTCCTCTAACAATGAAAACAAATATGCCGTGGAATGATAAATTAACAAGTCATTCTGAAAAAAATGGCATCTTTTGGCATAATGCTTTTCTTTTAAATCCCTGATATCAAAAGCTAAAATGATACTGAACTATATTAATTAAAATCAGAAAAATGATTGTAACAAATTCCTGAGGGGTGGGTTGGTTATTTGCTTTTTTGTTTGTTTTGGCAAAAAAAAGAAATTATTGCATTGGAAAGACTTATTATGTCGCACATGTCAATATATATATATTAATGAGTGCTTTGAGATTGCAAACATACATAACACTCTTTCCTCTTCCTATTTTATGTTTTTCTTTTTTCTTTTGTCACAAAAAAATTCTACAAGTGATGAGCTTTCTGAAGTTTAAGCAGATGATGAGGTTTGGGTTCAAGATGGGTATTGATGTTTTTTTCATAGGAACTAATGCTTGGTATAAGTTTGAATGGGACAGATATTTTTTTCCACATCCAAAATTAAACAGATAGATGTTGTATCTATGAGAAATGTTTAGTTTTAATATTAAAGACAGAGAGAGACTGGCTTGCTTCCAAGCAAAGAGTTCTATTGTAATTGTCTTGCAGTATTTGCAAGGGATCACATCTTCCCATGTAGAGGGTGTCCAGTGCACTTCCAGTCAATCCTTATATTCACATGAGAGCAAGCAAACATGCCACTAAGTTCAGCCAGAAAAAAATAAAGCTTGATGATTATTAAATCTCACCACACTCAAAAACCATTAACTACAAAAGAGGGGGAAAAGTTTGTAAAATCAAGTGCGTCTTATGTAACAATCATTTTGCTTAACAACAGAAATTTTGATCCCAGTTGTGGTTGTACACTAAGGACTACCTGTATTCCTGACTTAACATTTTAATGTACATAACAATAACTGAACAGATACCAGGTGACCCTGCCTCTATTCTGCACCATGAAGGAAATAATGTGGTGGAAGGAGATGATATATCTGGCAATTTCTAATCCCTCTTTTCCCACTATGTCTTCCATTACTTTTCTTCTGAAGAAATTGTTGAAGAAGGTAAGAATTAAAAATGCTGCACAATGTCTTCTGCTTGGCTGTGCTTACAGGCATTCTATTGGGAAGCACTAAGAATATGAACTTTGCTTGCCTTATGTGTAGTGACGTCAAAGGGCAGATTTCTCTTCCAATTTTGTTTTAATTAATTTAAGGGAGTGTTTGGAAAGGAAACATTCACAGCATGTAGGGGCTTAATTCTCCTTCCCCAGCCATGGTGCACTAAGATAGCTAGTAAAGCAAAGTTCCAGTTGTACAGAGGTTCTATTGGTGTTCCCAACAAAACAAAAAAATCTGACTGCATGTGTAATTCATGTGTGTATGAAGGTATGGTTGGAAGAAAAGGATACATCACTCTTCTTCCTGCACTATACTTCTTTTCCTAATTACACCTACCTCTATATTTAAACAGATAAAATAAATTAAATGGCGCACTATATTTGAAGAACTGTGCAGCTCCACTGAATGTCCTCTGATGTAGAGGCAATGTTAAGATCTGGAAGCAGTTCCCCTAGAATCACTGAGGTGAAAGACTCACATGGGCCACCAAATTCAATCTCTTGGTGAGTTCAGGAATCCAAATTAAAACATAGATGACAAACTTCTGCTTGAAGACATTCATCAAAAGGGGGATGTAAAGAGGAAGATAAGGCTCCTAATCCAGTTACTGCTTTACCAGTTTTTAAACCAGCTTAACATAAAACAACACACAATAAACATAAGCCGAACTGAAATAAATCTCTTGCATCTCCAATCTCATGAAATACTACACCAATTTCAGAAGATACTTTCACCATGCAAGGTCCTCTACTATTGTTGCCAAGCAGTTTGACGATATTTTCATTCCCTACTGTGAAAATCATAAGTGATCCTTATAATTGTTCTATTTAAATTCTTGCTTGCTACATGTGTTTGATTATTGCCCTTTGTTCTCTTTTTAACCACCACCAAGTATTAATGGGGTTTTTTTGAGATAATGTAAACACATACAAATGGAAATATTATAACAAGAATTGATTAATACTTTTTTGAGACAGATTAAAAGCCCAGATTCTTACTAGATTCCATATAAATTGTGAGATGAATGGCAGAACCATGACCATTTAGCCATGCTTCTTCACAGCAGGATAGGAGAAATGTACAAGTGAATGATTTATAGCCACTGCTGTGACTATCTCAAGGGCTAGTATAAGGACGCAGCAATGATATATGTGTTATGGTTGTGCAGACTGTCTCTCTGTTTACATATCATAATAGCTATAAAGATGCTTGCTCAACTGGGGTGATAATCAACTGGAAGAATAATAACCTTCTCTGAGTCCTTGAGAGGCAACAGATTATTTCTTAGATTGACCCACAGCAATTCCTTCAACAATATAAGCAGAGCAGAGAATTACAACATGATGCATTTCCAATCATTTCTCCAAACTTTGTAATATTTTTCCACTGGGCAAATCTCCAAAGTCCTTGAGCAACTTCAGAAGTCTGGTATAATATCCTTCTAGTTGAGCTAGAACTGGAAAGAAAAATAAGTAAGTACTGGAGACCTAGTTGTTTGAACTACAGTTTCCAAAGTGCCTTATCTTCCTTTATGAAGAAATGGGAGCTGAAATTCAAAACACTTTCACTGTTATACAACTAGTGTAAAAATGGAGAAGTTCCAACATTCACTCAGTTTTAAAGTGCATGGGTGATTTTGAGTCAGCAATCTACAATGCCTCACAGGAATATTATCAGGATAAAGCTAGATATATACAATACAGAAGTATTTGAAGCAAGAACTACCTGACAGAGAAAGTATTTCATAATCTTTTCTATTCTATTTCCACTAGTAAAACATCACTTTTCTATCTACTATACTGATTGAACCAAAATAAATTGCCATTAAAAGGTCATTAAAAGCCAGTTCTGTTCTACAAGGCAAATCATCTAAGAAATTTCAAACAAACTCCAAAGAGCCTTAATAGAGGAAGAGAAATTCTTCATGGTGATTCTACACATCTCAAGTTATAAGGTCTTCTTAAGTAAATTATTACTGAGATATAAGGTGCATATAAAGACCACAAGTGAGAAAAGCAGTTGCATAACACAATATTTAACTCCACCTAAAAAGACTTATTTGGTTTGTAATTTTGTACTTGAATTTCTTTCATTCTGCCTTCCTCCACTGTGATCTTTTATTATTTCAAAAAGATCTAATTCTCTGTCTCCGCATTACACATATTAGAATTAGATCAGTGATCCAAGGAATATTAACCAAGTTATTTTTCTGTTTTTAATGTGTTTTCATGCATGTACTTTCCTGTGTGTACATGTGTTTTAAGAAGCGAGTTTATAATTTTGAATTTATATCACTGACGAGCTGTTTATTCTCAAGTTAGAAGTTATTATTTTCATTTGCTGAACCAAACTGCATAAGACTGCAACAAACATACACATGTTACAAAGATCCTTTGTTGAAACATCCTTCTATGTATTGCCTAGATTGTATACTTATTAACATGCAACCTGTTTCAGCTAAAAAAAAGAGAATACCTAAAACAAATTATGTTAAAAGTTAAAAAGTTGTTGACATCATGGTGATCCATAATCTTGGTGAGCCATGGAAAAAGGGAATTATCTGATTTTCCTTACGTCTGATCCACAAGTATTCATTACATGGTGCCCGATTCCCCCAGCCCCGCTGGTGAGTGGGCCCAAATATTTAGATGCTTCTTTATTTTGCATATTGAGAGATGGAATAAGTTAAAGGATAAAATTTCAGATAAAATATACATTCCACTCCTTAAAAGTAACCCCATCTAAAATGAATCCTAGCCCTCTCCCGTTTGAGGAGTATCTTCAATATATCCCACAAAACCTGAAATAGTCCTCAAAACCTGACAAATGTTACAAAACCAATAAAATAGTCTGATATTAATTTAATTCTTTACTTAGCTGTTTGATGTTTCACCCAACCTGCTGAAAATGAAGACTTTGGAAGTGACCAGAGTTTACAAAGGGGCAGATGGGAAATTGAAATCTATGTTCTAACCAGTGATTATGTTTCTTTCATATATATGAGAAACTATGATTGGTACACAACATATATCTTTTTGTTTCTTTCTTGGCTGTGGTAATTGTTACTCAGGATAAAGATAATTTTTTCCAGTTAAAAAGATGTAATAGGCACTTTAAAATTAAATCTTTGTTCATAAGAGATAGTATTGCATGATTTAGACAAGAAATAACTTTACACTGCAAAATTAAGAGCCTGTCTTTGAATAACAAAGTGATGACTCCCTGCAGAGTATAAGACACCACACACTGCACCAGGTGAGATTTTGACTTTTCTATTGAGGAGGTAGTAATTCAATAATAAACCCAAGAGTAAAGAAAAGAGAGAAAAATAATATTGCCTTAAATTATTGAATAGAACTCAGATCAATTGAAACTATCTTATGAACTACCAAATTGCAGCCCCACCTGTCAGAGATTAATAATAATAATAATCAATTACAACGCTTTCCCAGAAAGTTTATGGACATGCTTTATAGTAGAATTCCACAAATATCCCAAAGGAATATGTAATTTGTATAGTTATCCAGAGGTGTTGTATCTATGAGGAGGCGCATGGTTAAGACACTGGGCTTGTCAGTTGGAAGGTTGGCAGCCTGAGTTCATGACCCAACTGCTGCCATGCAACAGGGTGAGCTCCTGTCATCTGCCCAGCAGTTCAAAAGCATATAAAAATGCAAGTAGATAAATAGGTACCACCTTGGTGGGAAGATAATAGTGTCTGTGCTCTTTGGCGTATAGTTGTGCTTATATGACCACGGAAGCATCTTTGGAT
>JANHZU010001902.1:122820-137556 GCA_032468055.1 Acrochordus granulatus
GAAGGAAGGAAGGAAGGAAGGAAGGAAGGAAGGAAGGAAGGAAGGAAGGAAGGAAGGAAGGAAGGAAGGACAGACTAGGGTCCTTTCGTTGACCAGTAGAGGATCCTTCTAAGAATATGTCTTAAACTAGAAGGCAACAGAGGATTCTGAATATGTTCCAGTTGGCATTTTCCTCCTTTTAATGTCCATTTTTTTCAGGAAATCGTTAAATATACAGTGCAAAAGAACTCCAGCTTTCCTTTTTGGTTAAATATAATAAAAATGAATAATTAATGTAGTGGATATATATTATTAATCTTGTTTAGCAGCAAGGCAAGAACTGTTTGCAATTGGTAGTAGTTAAAATTACATAGTGCTTTTTCTTAACAGACAGAGAGAAAAAAAGCACACAATTTGATTAAAGTTCATCTATACAATAGAGCCTGTAAAGTTCCTTGCACATTGCCCAAACAAGTGGAAATAATGGATCTTATGGATGCTACTGTGCTAGCCATAGCTACAGTAAAAGTATAGTCCACATTGTTTATTAGTGGCAGGGACAGTACATATTCACATATTTAATGGATGACTTCTTATATTGCACCTTGGATATGCATCAAAAAGTATATTAATGTGTGATATGTGAAGCACCTGTATTTTTTGAAGTATTGGCTCAGGTGCATATTAGATGTTCATAAAATAGGAAACATGACTTTAAATTGCCATATATAACTGTACGAAGGGGTGGCAACTAGTTACATATATTCTCCCTGCTTGATCTCAAAGCCACTTTTGAAATTATCAGTTCAGATTTTTGACAAAAGGGACCTATCACTTACTTGAACACAGTATAATGAGCAAGAGATAGCAAAAAGAAGAAAAATGAAAATTGTTGTCAGAAAGAGAATGAGTGACTCGTCCTGTCATTTGCTTTAGCCCTTCTCTCCAATCCATCATTTCTATGGTAACTCTTTAATAGAGAGAAGGCTGCCAGCCACTGATCTAACTGAATATGAATGTCCCAATTTAATTCTGATTTTCAGAACTCATTAGTTTATATTTCCCAGTGCATTTGTTCAGAGGAGAGTGATGTGTTGAAATAAAATAGTTTAATATATTTTTATCTGATTAACAAATGATGCAATATTATGGCTCAACAATTTTGAGTCATATTTTCTAATCACTTGCCTTTATGGACACAAAAAACAATTTTGCAAATTTGTGACTGAAGAGATTCTGTGATTATATTGCAGCAACTAATCTTTGTCAATCAACACCTATCAGGACCAACAAATCTGGCAATGCCTTAGGCAACAAGAGGAACAGATTCAACCTGTTTGAATGGATTGCCTTCATACTGACCTTTAAGAATTATATTCACCAATCTTTGACTGCAGATTTGCTTGTCACAAGGCTTATGTTTGCAATTATTTTAGTGGCCAGTATTTCAAACAAAATGAACCAAAATTTAGTAAATGTCCAAGGGTTCACATTGCAGGATGGTGAGATCTAAAAAGTTTTAACAAGCAAACTTTAGACACAATCTGGACTACATACACTCCTATAAAAAAGAACTCTATCAGACTTTTTTTGGAGTTCCTACATTTTTGTATACATTTGCCACAGCTTTATATAGGATCTATTAATATACTGGATAAAGATAGGATAAATGAATAAATAATATCAAAGCTTGGTGCTTGTTTTATTTATTTTATCAGTGTCCAAAGAGAGGTGTGTGTGTAAGTCTGTAAGGTGGTGGCATGGTAATCCAATCCAAGACTCACCTTTTCTTTTCTTTTCTTTTTTTTGAGGGTCAACAGTGGACAACAGAGCTTGGATTAGAACCATCCTACCATCTTGCAGATTTTATGACCCTCTTGTGAAGATCATCTAATATAAAATATGCAAGGGTGAAGAAATATTCAGTAACTCGTTATACCATCTTTAACTGCATAACTGCAACCAAACAATTTCTGTAACTGATTATCAAGTTTTCATATTGCTGTGTAAGTTTCTTCTCTTTTCCCTCCAAGATAAACTGCTTCAACTCAATCATACTTGATGGTTTTCAATCATGAATTGTTTGTTTTAGATTCTGCCACAACATTTCCATAAGGTGTAATTCACTGAAAAGTAGTTAGGTTATTCAGTCTGTTGTTATGTCCTCTGCACACAATTCAGAAATTAAATGATTGAAATGTACAGTGCTCATCGAAGTATGTGGCAATTCACTTGATAACTTTCTTCAGAGAAACCACTGGTAATTACCTTTGAGAATGATTGGTAAGCCAGATATTTTATTATATATTTGACTGCCATGCCACCCATCCTACCCTCAATTGCCTTTTTAATCTGTATGCCATAAAATGTTTTGTCAAATGCTTTACTGAAATGAAGATATATTACATCTTGAGCATTCCCACAATCTATTGGGAAGTTATGATTTTTTAAAAAATTAAGCTAGTCTGACAAGACTTGCATGCAAGACAGACTTTTCTGTCATGGTGCTCACTCTTTTGCAAAGCCTTAAAGACATGATTTTGTCATTGGGTTTGCTAATTTAAATTTATGGCAGAACCTGTGCAATGGCTAAGTTGTTGATTTTATCTTGACTGCTGATTCATATATAGACAGTGAAAAAGAAAGCAAATCCTCTTTGAGTTCTATGGTCTTATGTATTAGGACATAGTAAAAATCATCTGGTCCTTAACAGCAATTAAAAGTAGGTCAACTTCAGAAGAATAACAACACATAATTTATTTTACAAAAAGAAAGTCAAAATGGAGAAGGCATGTGTGAAAAACTAAGTACACCCTTACTGCTTCCATAGGTATGAAGAGGCTTAGTAGCAGCCAAGTGCTGCTAATCAAGTAGCTTTGATCAATTGATCATCAGCAAGTATGACTACCTCTATAAAAGCAGAAGTTTTAGGAGTTTGCTGGTCTCCAACATTGGCACATGATGCCAAAGAGTAAAACATCAGCAATAATCTTAAAGAAGCAATTGTTGCTGCCCATCAATCTGGGAAGAGTTATAATGCTATTTCCAAACAATTTAAAGTCCATCATTCTACAGTGAAGAAGATTATTCACAAGTGGAAAACATTCAGGACTGTTTCCAATCTTCCTAGAAGTGGACGTCTCAGCAAACTCACCCCAAGGTCAGGCCATGCAATGCTCAAAGGAATTCCAAAAATCCAAGTGGTTGCATCTCAGACTCTACAGACCTCAGTGAGCATGTGAAATATTAATGTTAATAACAGCTGAACAAGTATGGTTTGTTTGGAAGGGTTGCCAGGAGAAAGCCTCTTCTCTCTAAAAGGAACATGGCAGCACATTTTAGTTTTGCAAAATTGCATCAGAACAAATCATAAGACTTCTGGAGCACTTGCTTTTGGACATATGAGACCAAAGTGGAGATACTTGGTCATAATGCACATGCCATGTTCGGCAAAAACCAAACACAGCATATCAGCACAAACCTCTCATACCAACTGTCAAGCACGGTGGTGGAAGGTTGTGATAGGGGCTTGTTTTGAAGCCACAGGACCTGGGCACCTTGCAGTCATTGAGTCGACCATGAACTCTACTGTATACCAAAGTATTCTAGAGTTGTATGTGAGGCCATTTGTCTGACAACTAAAGCTTGGGCAACACTGAGTCATGTATAGGTCATAAGCCCAAGCACACAAGCAAATTTACAACAGAATGGCTGAAAAAATAAAGAATCCAGGTATTGCAATGGTCCAGGCCTTGACTTTGTTCAGATCTCAACCCGACTGAAATGCTATGATGGGACCTCAAGAGAGCTGTGCATAAAAAAATGCCCATAAACTTCAATGAACTGAAGCAATGTTGCAAAGAAGAGTGGGCCAAAATTCCTCTACAACCACGTGAGAGACTGATTAGTCATACAGAAAACAATTACTTTAAGTTATTGCTGCTAAAGTGGTTCTGCAAGCTATTGAATCATAAGGTGTACTTAGTTTTTCATGCATGGCTCCTCCATTTTGGTTTTCTTTTTGTCAAATAAATGATGACATGGTGTAATATGTCATGTTCATCTGAGGTTGTATTTACCTACTTTTAAGAACTGCTAAGGACCAGATGATTTTTACTATGTCTTGATATGTAAAACATAGAACTCAAGGAGGGTGTATTTTCTTTTTCACATGGCTGTATGTAATTATTCAACTGTTTATACGCCATAGAGTCTAGGACTATTCTAAATTAAATATATTTGGACAAAAGCATTAACAGCATGGACATGGATAAAACATATTTTATTAGAATATATGAACAGGCCAATCCACTTTCATTTTAATAGAACAACATTCTGTCCAAGGAATATTTTCATAGAACTAACATGGCAAATCTTGGTTACTATTATTAGCTGATCTTGGTTGATTTAAAAAATAAAGCTTAGAATAGTCTGACCTAGTTAGGGTATTAATGAGACAGTACTATGAAATCTCAGGGCAGGAGACTAAACTTGGAAGTTTAAAAAAATCCTAGAAAAAGGTCACAGCAAATCACTCATATATTCTTGCCAATAATACATCTTGACATGTATGTTACCACTACTTGAGCTCAACTTCAGGAGTCCGCATGTCCAGCTTAATTTCTGAAAACTAATGCAAATGATACATGGTAGATTTTGATTTTTGAATTTTCCAACTACAGACTTCCTTAACATTAATTTTCCTTTTAAAAAACATAACTGTTGCTGCTTTTATCATTGCACCTTCTAAGTTAATGTAATATTTTTATAAATTTTTGTAAGGAGAAAAAAGTACTAGCCACAACAAACAATATGTGACACTTTTCATTCACAGAACATTTCTCGTTCTTCTTACAGTCATTCTGAAACAAGAATATGAAATTGCCTATCAATTTGTCCCATTATTTTTGATATTAACTTGCTATTTATAGACTTTATATAATGTTGCAAAATGATCTCAGAATGAAATTTGGTTCCTCCAAATCTCGGACACTGAAAACATTGTCTAGAATTATTAAACATAATATTCTCCAATTTTGGAAAGTTGGAAATTATAAATTATTTGTACTAACATACTAGTTCAAAAATGCCTGTAATTTTCATCACTTATCTATAATGTGTAATTTGTTTATGATTCTGTATCAAAATAATGCATCCTTTAAGTCACCATTAGGTGAATATTAGGAAAATCCCTAAGCACAATTCTAGCAGAGCCTCTTGAAGGTCAAAACATAAACTTTAAGAAAGATGCAAATCTCTACAGTAAGATAATCCCATTTTTCACAGACAAATCCTTTTACCTGATCAAGACTAAAAACCTAATATACATGATGATTTCCCAGTGCAATTTTTAAAATGTGTTTCATTTCTATCCTTGTTTGTCCTAAATTTATTGCACATGAATGAAACTTTATCCCACTAATAAATAAGAACCTGACTGTAAATTCCATACACATAAATTGATTTAAAATGCCAAGCTAAGACAAAGAAAAGCCTTTTCCAACCAAATGGAAGAGTTAAGACAATAATTCCCAAAAGTGGAAGAATTATCCTTCTTCGTTGTTATTGAACCATAAGATTGATAAATGCTAGGCAAGAAGGGGAGGAACAATAAGGTAGTAGATATCATCCTTCATTAGCAGATTGATACTCTGGCCATTCCCCTGGGTAAATGAAATTTTTGTAAACTATGCATTATCCATCACAGTATTGGTATCTTTTCTCTGCCTTCTGAAAATTGTTAAGTGCTATAGGAATACGGATGATAATTTCCACTGATTATTGGTTTAATTAAGACATATAGATCCAATCACCTTCTACACTATTCTATTGTTCATTATAAGAAGGGTATTATACTTACTGCTGATTTAAAATATGGTGCATCATAACACTATGATATGCTAGTTAGCCTTTACTCATAACACCAATCTTCCTTTTAATATCTGGGTTGATTTTATATTTGGTTACTCCCAACATCGTACCAACATTAAAAAATTCTTTATATCCAAGTTAAAAATCTCACGTCACCTTGCATTGCTACAAGGAACAGCCCTGATAGAAAAGCAGGAAATTGTTGATTGAAGAATAAGCCATACTACTGGACTTTTGGGGCAGTATGGTAGCCTGAACATAACTCTGATTTTTGTGAAGCTGACATACATAGTCAAAACAGGAGCCAGTGAAGAGATCAGCTCATAGAACTCCTCTCCAGATTAAAGAGATAGATTTATGTTTGGCTCCATAGAAATCTGTCCTGCAAATTGATCAAAGATATCACAAATCTCTCCAGTGGGTCTGAGTGATCTGGGGGCCAGGGGGATATTCATCTTACCTAAGATATGCTCAACACCTTTCAAAGAGACTCTGAGTTCACCTACTACTCTCTCTTTTAATTACTTCGTTGCATATTACTAATTTCTTTGGAGTGAAGAACTTTCAAAAAGAAAAGCTGTAGTACACAAGAGATTTTCCTTCCACCCTGGACAAAAGAAGCTTTGAGTAAGTTTAAGGATTAATAAGAGAAGCTTTAAATTCTGGAAAAGAACAAAAGGGAGACTAAAACGCTGATTTTGAAAAGTTAAACAGCTAGATGGACTTGAAAGAATATTTCCTGTGGAGTGCTTCAAAATTTATAAAACAGTATATGAAGTCTTTGAAACTACTTGTAAGAAATTCTCCTGTGGGAAAAGTTTTGTTGATTGGAAAATAAACAGATGGTAAGAGGGACTTGAAGGCTGGCTGCAGGGAACCAGAAAGAACAAAGGGTTACTCTTAAAGGAGAACATCTATTAGTACAATAGAACAACACTACTTGACTATAGAAATATTAAGACTCTTTGGGAATAATGTATTTAGAAGTTACTTACAATATTGGATGATACTATATCAGAGTATACAGAAGAACAACAGATTTTACTGGATAAAACAGAAACCAAGACTGATTTGAATACGAATGTAGAGTTTTAAAAAATGTCTCATTTTAAAAAATGATATGGAAAAAGATGTTGTGGATCTGCAAATGAATTTTAAAATGTCAGAACATAAAAGTAATATAGAAAATGATGCCAAAATGGATTTACAAATGAAGCCAACTGATGTCTTAGTAATCAACGGGGACATATAAATAATAAATCTTGGAAAGCCTTCTTACTTGGATTTAGAAAAGGAATGTGTGGAACCAAGGAAACTCTTGCTGGGAAAAGACAAAGAGAAAAGCTGTTCCTGGAAGTAGCTAAAAAAAAGACAAGAAGTCAATTTTTGGGTTGATTAAGTTTTAAAAAAAACAAAATGAAGATTTATAAAGTGAATAGATGTTATGATTTCTGGTAGTTGAATGGGATTTCTTTTTCACCAGGATTGTATGACAAGGTTTTAAAGATTTGTTTGTAAGTGGGGAGAGACTTCTTCTCTTTCTTTACAAAAGGATAGGTTAGATTATAAAATTGATTTTTTTGATTAAGATTAATATATATATATTAATATTTCTAATAGCTCTTCTTTTGCTGACTAGGATTGAATGATGTGTTTTTGCAATCTGACTATTGATATGGGATGAGATATGGGACAAAGAGAATATTTTTTAACTGAAGTACTAGAGAATGTGTTAAGTCAGCCAAATTGTTTATACTTGTCTGGAAGAAGGAGAAAGTCATCTTTTATATATCTTTTCTTTATTTTCTTTTTTTCTATTTCTTTCTACTTTTTCTTCTTCTTTTACTTATATTTTTCTTAGTTTGGATTAGTTTTTTATCTTTGTATTTGCAAACTTTAATAAAATTATTGAAAAAATTATGAACCATACTATTAAATCAAATACAGTTCCTCAAAGTTCACTCAAGAGGAGGGGAAAACAATAATAATGGTTAATTATAGATTACATTCCATGCAAACATATCCAACATCCGTTTGTATATTTAAATTTTTAAAAAAAGTTAAATACAGGCCTTTCTCTCCCAAATCTCAGCTATCTAAAGCTCAAGATTCCCATGTAAGCTTTTGGCAAAAAATATAGGTTGGTTACATACATCACATCAAACCATAATTTACTTAGGTTTTGGCTTACTATATTGTACAAACTACACAGACATTACAAACCATGGCTTATGCTTTCTGTGTTTATAAATGTAGTCATTTGAAATGTGTTCACTAAATCATGGTTGAGCAAATCATGTCTTAACACAATGGCTATATGCCAGACAACATGCTTATCTTTAAATCATGAACTTCCTGACTTAACCTCATTAAATTCCATTCAGTTGTATTTTAATCGCATATATCTTGCTTGGAATATCTTCTGGAACCTGTAGTGTTTTTCCTTTTTCTGGAACTGATATTTGGTTGAACCATGTGTAAGTTGTGGGACAGAGAAATGTGTAAATAAGCTATTGAGGTTTATTCAACAAACTGTGGTTAAATAAAATGTGATAGCACAATGATCAATAGCCTATGGCTTACTGTGCCCTGTTTTGATGCTGCTATGCTCCTAATTCTTAATTACTTGGCATGCTATTCTTTCACTTTATGATGCACTTCAAGTTGTTGAAAGATAAAAGCAATAAAATATGCAGTGTTGGGCAAATTCATCCTTGCTACTAACTTCAGCATTCAATAATTCTTGGCCAATAGTTCATTTTAGCGGAGTTAGAAACTTCCAACATCTTAACAATCAGTGCATAATGATGGTTCTTATCAGGGATGAAGGATACATTCTATCACAGCAAGGCAGGCTTGAGGTGACTTACAAAGGTTAATTTGAGTTTGTTCCCATTCTCTCCCCCTCCCCAATTTTTTGTCATATCAACAGCTGCTGCCAGCTCTCAGAAAGGGAAGCAAGCAAATTTTGAAATGCATATTCAACATTTTCCCTCCAAGCCCACAGGAACAGACCAGGCAATGCAAGTGGAAATATCCTGGGGATCAAGAGCCATGGAAATTATTTCCCAATTATATCTCCCTCCTGATTGTTGATGCTGTGTAATATGCTTAGTAACAGCTAGGGCTTGAAATCCCACTGTGAGTTCTTGCAGCTATGATCACTCCAGAAGCAATGGGAGTTACCTAAGTGGAACTCCAATCCTCTTTTTGCATGTGAATACTTTCATTGGGAAGTTAAGACATGTGAAAACATAATATCATCCAAGCTCAGTCCCAACTGAGCCCAGTGCGTTAAGGGAACCAGTTCACTGTAAATGTAAAAGCTCATAATTTTTCTAGCTTGATATTATTTCCGTATTCTGTTAGACCTTCAAAGACGGAGAAACATCAGAAGTTAAAAGCAACTTCATCAATAAGCTAAGCAAAATAAATTGTAGTAAGAGTTTAATTTGAGTGTGTTGGTTGAGGGGTTGGCCCTTTGGGAGTAATGCATTATTTCATAGTAGTTCACGAGTTTTAAGAAAGACATTATTGAGAGAACAATAATTAAAAAGCCCTATCATGTCACTGAACAATTTTTTTTTGGCTAAGGGCTTCTGTATCACAAGGAACCACATAGATTGCAATGCAACTCTTACTGTTTATGTACAGATATGTCATCTTATGGACAGTCCTAATGAGGACTGAGTCACTTTGTAATTGACAACAAACTCTATTCTAGCAACAAATTTCCAAGTCCAGCACTTTTCCCTGCAGCATTCATTTTGCCTGACCCTGCTCAGTTTCACCTCTGATGACACACTGGGTATTTATATCCTACCTTTGCTCTGAGAATTCAAGGTGATGTATATGGAGGATTTTCCTAATTTCATTCCCACAACGGTAATCCTGTGAAACAGGTTGAGTTTCTAGAACCTTGTTAGAGGCTGTGTTTATACAAATACGCTGAGATTCTTGGGAATAATTTGCACATGGAAAATGCCACATTCTTGTAGGATCTACAGAAAATCAACAGTAAGGCCATGCCAACACTGTCTCCTATTGCAACAGTATACAAAGAAAATTCATAGTGTACTGCAACCTCCCCTTTTTTCTTGTGCTCAAAACAACAGAAGGCTGGAAATGAAATACAGTCCCATGGGATGAGATGCTTTTGGCAAGATGGATGCAAGAAATAGCACAGAGACTCACTCACCCCTCCTGAATGTAAGCAAATAAAACTGGTTTTTGCCCTCTCCAAATTTCTGCCATTTACATGTCTTTCTCCTACATACAGATTTCCAAGTTATACAGTTGGCAAGAAACATAGGATCTGTTCAGAAACTCCCATCAGGATGCAGGAGCTGGGTTCTTAATATTTATAAGGCAGAAAACACTGACAAATAGGCCAGGCAACAGCAGGGCTAGAACAATAAACCAAGATGCCTGTGAGAAATTCAGTCTGCATATGATAAAGAAATAGTTTATCAAAATGCCAAGCCAAGCAATCACAGGGACTTCATTGAACAATGCAATGCTTTGCATATTCACCAAAAGGTTAAGTAACAAAATGTTCCATTGGGTTAAAATAATTCAGATGTGATGTTGACAGTTGACCCAGCAACTTGTCTCAAAGCAGCTCTGCACATACAGCAAAATATAAAGTCCAGTGGATAAAAATAAATGATTTCTATACAAAAATTAAAATGGTAAACACTGTTCTCTTCTTCAATATGATTAGGTAGCATTTTGAAAAGCAGACACAGCATGCAGTTTTTAACTGAATCAATGCCTCTACTGGATTCACTGAGTTAAAGGGCAGCTTAATTTTCTATATACATATTATTATTTCCCAGTGCCAAGAACGTGGAGAAAGATATTGTCTGACTGAAAAAGAAATACTAGGAAGCTCTTGGCAGCATATGCACCCCAAAAGCCTGTTTGTTGGGTTTAAATCTCAGAAATCCAGTAGTCCCTATGCTGAATAGTGAGGTGGACTAAAAGAGCAGGAAGATTTCTCCCAACTTTAAAATCCCTGATTAAACATCATAGGAAAATTCAATTCAGCATCTACCATCAGGAAAATACTTATTTTCAATTGTCAATTATGTGTGTGAGAGACAGAAAGAGAGAATAAGAAAGAGAGAGAGGCTTTACAGAAGATTGATATGCTAAGTGAAAGCAATGTTAAAAGATTTTACCTGATTTCTTTGTTCTATAAACTGTTGACTGAGCAACCCAAGTTTTTTTCAGGAAACTGAGAAAGAAAACTCCAACAAACAGACCCCTTGCTGAGAAACCTGAAATTCAGTCTTTTCTTCCCCCTAAGGCGCACACATACAAAGCACAAACAATGACATAACTGATGGAAAGCAGGTTCATCCTTTACTATTTCATCCATTAAGAAAAAATGTTAAGCTTGTTTGCTTTGGTTCCTGATTTGCTTTTTAGATTAGTGTGTCTCAACCTTGGCAATTGTATGAAATGTGGACTTCAAGTCCCAGAATTCCCCAGCCATCTAAAATAGCATCTTTATTGCAGACAAGAAGTCTTAAATACTACAATGGATTGCCCAGCACATTGCAAAGAAGTCAGAAATATGTATATTTATGTTTCAGGAAAGCCTACATTTTAACTCCCAATTTCCCTAATTAATGGATATTTGGCAAATTTCCTGATGGCCTTGAGAGACGCGTGTGAGTCTGTATACAAAAGCTGGTTTAGTGTACAGTAATGGTGAAAGCTCTAGCCTAGAAGCTGGAAGACTGAGTGCTAGTCCTGTCTTAAGCATGAAGTATAGACAACTGACAGTCTTCACAGGGCTTCCCATTTTGAATATTTCTCAGCAGAGCCTGGATCCTTCCAAATTATTTCTGGAATAAAATTATTTTGAAACATGTTTTGGTCTTCTTCATATTGCACTGAAAGTAAGCCCCACATCAAATTGCGTTCATTTTTGTCTGTTTCCATTTTAGTAATCATGCTAATTTGTTTAATTACTTTTATCTGCAAGAAGTCTGGAAGTCTTGGTTCCACTGTACCAAGAAATCTATTTGTCTCATTTTTGCATCAAAATGTAATTTAAAAAATAAATTATTATTGTCAACATATTTTGAACAGTTCTGGATAAACACACTTTTTCTGCATTAAAATTGAATATGCGTCTGTGTGTATAATTTTAATCTATACTATTTAACCTGAAAAATGCATTTACATTTTTAAAGTTAAGATCCATATCATAAACTTCAGAGAAATGCACAATTGAATAGATAAGTGCAGCTACTTTTATAGATTAGCATGGGAAGTGTAAATAAGTGTAAATAATTAAAAATAACAACATATTTTTCAAAGTTTCCTAACTTTAAAATGTCTTATTTCTACTTGGGTATTCTGCAAACAAAAAGTTTGCAGAAAGACTGAAACTATGCCCCAAGTAAGTATTTCTTCCTGTATTTAAAAAGTATAATGAAAAGCAAGGATGACAAATTAAACTTCAAGGAGAAAATGAAATAAATTTATTACTCTTTACTTGCAGTCAGAAGGCTCAACACTTATACCAATCAACTCAAAGCTGATCTAAAGGCAGAAAGTAAGAAAGCCAACTTGTTCAAAGTAAAGAACTTATGCCACAGAATACAATCATGAAGCAGAATGAAACACAATTGCCTAATTTTTTCATCACATTCACTCTTCCTACCTCCCTTCCTTTTTGGGGGGACATTATCAAGCTACAGTACTTTGATCTGGCTCATGCAAGCCAATTCTTAAACATAGCTCTTAAAGGTGGAAGTGTGTGTTCTCTGTAGCACCACCTGCCCTCTGGAATGAGATCACCTCCCAACCTATCCCAAGACTCAAACAACTTTGCTGGTGTTTTGAAAAGCCCTGGAGACCTGGTTCATCTTACTTTAGTGAGGATGTCTGAAGCTCCCTTTTTTCTTTGTTCCCATTTGGTTTCAGCATTTATGCCATCTTTACTTTTTTTGTTGTTGTTTCCTTGTTTACAAAGAGTTGCTCGGAGCCAGATGGCATATGAATTTAACAATAATAACAACAGCAACAACACAACCAGTTTGGTCTAGTGGTTAAGACATGAGGTAAGAAATTGGGAGATTGTGAGTTCTAGTCCCATTCTAGGTATGAGGTCAGCATAAAAATTCTTCACACCCTCTCATCCAGAGCCCAAGAAGAGACTCAGCTTTTAAGAGCTTGTTTGGATAGGGTAAGGGTGGGCCCATACAAATCTTAGGGGAAATAGTGTTTCAGAAAGCAGAGACTATGAAAGAAATGCCCCACTTCTTGGGTCCCAACAGTTAACATAGTTTAATTAATGTCATTTTCAAGGATGCAGGAGCAATTTCTGACAAGGGTGGTTGGGGAAGGCTTATGGGGAAAGAATTTCAAGATACTGGAGAACACCAGGATGAGAAAATTGACTCAGGCTATTTTTAAAGTTTGATTTTGGAAGCATACATCTGCTACGCTAATGTAATACTTAACTGAGTATGAAAAAATAACTCATGCAAATTACAAAATCAGAATAATGGGCAGATGAGTCATAGCATGCTTTTCATCCCATATCCACCTGCAGTCAGTTGGTACCAGCAAAAGCTTTTCTTCCCCCAAGTAGCACTGAACCTTGTAAATTTCCTGTATCAAAAGAAACTTTTGCTTCTCTAGAGCCACAGCTTTTTGATACTGTTCATGCTCTAGAAAACATGTAAAATTGCTCCTTGGTGGTATCCAAATTGCATGGCCAGTCGTAGAAGTTGCCTCTGTAGCCTTACAAAATGTTTAAAGAATTAAATAATTCCAGAATCCTAAGAAAACACTTCCCTCATGTATCAATAGCATGATACTATTATCATGTTTGTATCAATAGCAAGAGCTGCCCCTTTATGCATGGGCAGGACTTGATCCACTGCAACATTCTCCCATTTTACCCCGACACTTAATCCCAGCCCAAGACATTTCAACTACCTACAGTTCACACACCAACTTCAGAGAACTTTCCAATGGTTTAATGGCATCCATTATCACCACCAAGAATCTGCCATCATCTCAACAGTCTCTCTATCCCTCTTCTTAATCCTTTATCTTCCCAAAACTGCTAGGTTCACAAAAACCTGGATCTTATTTTATCTAAATAAATGATAATCAAACAGTGCCCATTTCATACTTTGTTTTTCTGGATGATTATTCCAACAAAATGCATTAAAAGAAAAAAATAGGATGTTTCTCCACTTAGGCTGTACTTAAAATATCATAAGTTGAAATGAAAATTGGTGCTTTTCAAGTGATTGATCTCTAACCATAGGTACTACCATGCAAATTGTCTGTAGGCACCCATTCCCTGTATCTCTGTCTTCTTCCCTTCCTTTATTGACTGGAAATTTAGCTGTTTCATGTCAACAACAAAGTTTCAGCTACTGTAGAGCTGAATGGTGTTTGGCCTTATTCAGCACAAATGAAAGCATCAGCAAAGCTATAATTGGAGGGTCCCCTCCCCAGATGAATTTACATTTACATTTGAAGAGCTTACAATTAGTAAGAAGTGTAGGAGAAAAATATATATATTCAATGCCAGAGCTAAAATGCGTACTTTCAATACATACATTCAATACCAGAGCTAAAAAAAAACAAATTGATCTTTCTATAGGTCCTTTTTATAGAGTTTTTTTCCCCTCAGATACAATGTCTGCTTCTTGATACTTGTCATCTCACATGATCCATGAATATTTCCATTGCGGGAAGGAGGGGGCAAAACCAGATCTGGCCTTTGGATTAAATTGTTTTATATATATGAGACACTACCTTGATGTGGTTGTAAGGTTTGTATGCTCTGAGGAAGATGAGAGCTTTGCCAGAAGTTCAACCACACTGGATAGGTCTTATAAGAGGAGC
>JANHZU010001902.1:144664-155736 GCA_032468055.1 Acrochordus granulatus
TTTTTAATTGTATTGTTTTATTGTTGTTAGCTGCCAAGAGTCTTCAGATTTCGGCGGCATACAAATTTAATAAATAAATAAATAAATAAGACACCTTCACACGAATCTTCCTTCTGTTCTACCTACTTGACTGGTGTGCTTTTTCCTGTTTGCTCTCATAATTCCAGGGGCAACTCAACACAAGGAGCATATCCAGATTGCGATCTTGCTCTTACAGCAGGCCTGCAACCTCATGGGCTGAACTTCAATCCAGTTTCTGTTTTGCAGCAGAAGCTCTATTTTGCCTGGATTCAACTTCCTTTTGTTCTCCTTCATCCATCTCTATAAATTTAGGAAACATTTTAAAGTTCCAATGACTTCCTTGGAATTGGAAAACAAGGAGCAGTAGAGATGGGTGTCATTAAAATATCAATAATAACCCAACCAAACTCTGGAAGTCCTCCCCAAGCAGCTTCATTCTTGAAACAGCATGGGAAACAGTATAGAAAATAAGATGATACCCTAAGGGATGCTATAAGTCAACAGCCCAGTATCAAAAAGAAAAGACTGTTCCATTATAAAACAGTATCTCCAAAACCAAGTCACACCAGGTAATCTGGAAGATATGAATGTACTAAAAGCCAATAAAACATTCCAAGAGAACTAGTACAATTGTACTCCCCATATCCAGTTTCTGGGATAAGTCATTTACCAAGGCAACCAGAGCAGTTTCAGTACAGTATTCTGGCTTCAGGAATTGCAACCAGGAAGTGGGTCTGGTACTAAGTAACCATCATAATCCTGATTACACAGAACTTCTGAGTCAAGGAAGGATTTCTGCAATAAGCAGAAAAGACATTTCATACATAAGAAAGAATCAGTTATCGCCATTAACAATGGAAGCAATCTTGTTCTGACTGATTTAATCACCTAGGAGGAGAAAGGATTGAGGAAGAAGATGGTGATTTACATCTTTTCAAACATCTTATTCACATCCTGAAAATCAAGCTGATTTATCCTTAAACTGTAAAGAATCTAAAATAATACAGTGTATAATCTGCGGGGTCTAGAGAGAGATCCAAATGACTTTTTCCACAATGAACTATAGGAATGATCATTTATGAATGTAAGTAGGAAGACCATCACATACTAATCAAAAACCCAGTCAGGATTGATGATAACCAAGCTAAGCATATTAGGACTTTATCTGATCTGTATAAGCATATTGTGGGAACCAGAACTAATTATGAGAAGACAACCCAGCAAATAATAATCTCACCCACTTAATAGAGGCGCTTCTCCAGGTCATATCAATGCTGTGCTTATTTCCTTCTTAAGGAGTGCACCTTCTTTCTCCATCATGGTCCTCTGAAGCAGCAGATAAATGATTTCCTTTTGAATTACTTCCTAGTTATTGTTCAAAAACAATAATTGTTTCATTTCCTGCTATGTTCTTCCAAAAGCCTAATACTCTTCAGACTTGTCAGCAGTTTATTTCAATTCCTTTTGCAGTTCAGTAATTGCTTTATATATTGTTCTACTTATATAAATCACTGTCGGTCCCTGGAATATGACTTTTTAAAAAAACACTATTGAAAAGTAAAAAATGGGATGGGGAAAACAAATTACTCATTCTATGGTTGGTCAGACAACTTATGAAAACTTCTTTCTTTACTTAATTGCTTTTTAATCAATTTTCCTATATAAGAATAATAAGTTTACTCTTTGACAATGCATGGAAATAATTACTGATATCCCTAGAAAGTCTATTCAGATTAAAAAATAATCTACTGAAATTAGGAAAACCCTGCTGCAGCAAATATTCAAGGAATGCCAAGAGAAAATAAGTAAGATATGAGAAATATACAATATATGAGAACACTTTATAGTAGGTCAAACCATTGGTCCATCTAGCCCAGTGACGGTGAACCTATGCCATGTATGTCAAAGATGGACACCATGATATTTTGTGTGACATGCAACTGTTCACTAACACCCAACAACAACTATTCTAGAAAGCTTGTCCCTCTCTAGAGGCAGTGGAGGCCATGTGAAAATAGGTGTGCTCTCATGTGACATCCGGACCTTCTGAAAATCATGTGAGAACAGGGCATGTTTTTATGCAGTTTTCAGAGGCTGCAGAGGCAGCAGAAGAGCATTCTCCAAAGTCTCTTTAAGAAAGAAGGCCTTGTGTGACAGGCCACAGGAATGTGTTAGCAGGTAGAGAATACTGCCAGAAAGTAAGTGGCACGCAGCAGGGGCAGCTGTACCACAGGGGAAGCCGTGCTGTTTCCCAAGGCTCACACTGCCAAAGGGGAGGCAGATAGAGAATTGTTTCTCTTTTGTTCAGGGGTGTGTATGTGTGACACTCCAGCAGAATTAAGTTAGGCATTTTTCAATTTTTTGACACACAAGCCTAAAATATTTGCCATCACTAACCTAGCCCTTTACAATCTGAAAGTTTCCAGCTAAGGTCTTTCTTCTTGCCTGTTTAAACATGCTTATCAGAGAATAATGACAGCAAAGATAATAAAGTCTGCCTGCTTTTCTTGGATTATGCAATTTTTAAATAGTAGGGATTACTTCTAGATAAATATAGACATGGATGATACTTGGACTAAAATGCAACATTTAACAGTGCAGTCCTACACAAGCCACCCAAGGAATACATCTATTTACTCCAAAGGCTTACTCACTGAGAAATGTCTGCAAGATTATAGACTAAAATAATCAAAGTTAAATTAAAGGTTTGACAGTGATAGATAAAAGCCGCCTCACTGAAACTCAACACTGAATGTCAGACTCCAACTCATTATTTCAATGAGTTGCCATTGACATTTCAGAATTGCTATTCAGATTGCCTCTATAAATGGTTATGCATTGCAGGCCTTTTTCAAAGTCACAATTTTTTTTTGCCTTTTTTGAGTGGGATATTGGGGGCTCTGTTTCAGGATTGCCTCTTAACAGTTCTGATTTAGGTTACCCAATTAAACAATAGGTAACCGCTGCTTCTTAGCTATATCAGCTTATTACATCAAAAGAGTGGTGCTCTGGTCTACCATTCTGAAGAAAGCTACTTTGCAGCACTATAAAATAAGTTTCATGATGCTCAGTGTTTTGAGCAAGCTGCAGAGGAGTCTAAGACAGCAACATCAGAAGAAGCAACATCTGAAAATTGAACAAGCTGCTTGGATAAGCAGCGTAATGTCTTGAACCAACAAGAAAAGAAGTCCAGTTGCCACAACTCAAACTCTAAACATCTGCCAGTTTTTCCCAAATTGTTATCCTTCAACTGAAGCACATAACTCTCTTCAGCCCCAGTCAACATCTCATTGGTGATGATAGAAGATACAGTTCAATGTATTTGGAGGGCATAAAGTTGGTAGAATTTGACATATAGAATTGAACAGTTGTTTTCACCCTTTTAAAGAAATAGACAAGAGTTGAAAAGTAAGCAACAATAATTCTGTTCCTTCATATGTTACCATATGAATTGAAATCAGAGCAAGAATCCCCTTAAGCTAATGTGGATTATCATAGAGGTTTTTGAAACAATTCAAAATATGTACCTGAATGCAAGAAAATAAAGTTGGATAACTATAATATAAAGAGAAGAAAAGGTGAAGAATCAAACTGGGGACTAGATCAGGCTCCAGCATGAGTTCCCATTCCTAGGGATAGTTGCCAGGAATTAATAGAGAATTTACTCATTAACTACTTAAGTCAGCTACCTTTAATGATTTGGTTCATGTGGCCAATGTGCCATGACAAATGTTGTAGCCATCAGACATCCCATATGCCTCCTCCACACCATTCTGTTTGAGTTTATCCTTTGATTGTGGATCTACAGGGAAATGAAAGAAAAAACAACAGAGCATCATGGAACTTATTTTATCCTGCCTAAAGAAGACCCATTTCTGAAAGACTTCTCTAGTTCAAATTTCTATGTCTGGTTGACAGACACAAGGGACGCTCCAGTTAAAACTCTCTCCTATTTGCAATATATGCTTGAGTGGGGAGGTTGGTTATACCCTCCAAAATGCTGGTGTTTTGGATTAGCATTGTCCCATTTCTGTCCCAGAACTGTCTAGTTTTTCATTCTGACACAAGGTATAAACCTGCCCTTGTCCCAAGTAAGGGCTTAATTACTTTTGACTGAGATGGGGGAAAGATTTTTTATAATTCTCTCTGCATTTACTTCCAAGCCTTTTGTAGACCAATGATATAAAAACCTGAGCAAATATGCAATCTACCACTTAGATATGTACTAAAAACAGTTAGGAAACGTTAATGTTTCCTGATTATTTCTTAGATGATGGCAATATATCTTGAGGTTAGTATGTTAAGTGATCCAGAAACTGAAAAAAAAGAAGAAAGCTTTTCTACAAGTGAAGAGGGTGAGTTGGTTCTAGAAAACTAAAACAGTTATGTGACGAAATTATGTAGTCTTAAATCCACTTTAAATATGGAAGAATTTTGAAGCTGTCCATTAACAAATAGCAGTTGGAGAAAATAATGAGCAACTAGAAAGCTAGTCAAGGCACTAAAACATATGAACTTCTATTATAGTAATGTTTTCAAAATTTATGTCTACATATTCATTTGAATTTACCATTTTTATATTTGCAGAATCTTTTTGTTCTCTTTTTTTGCTAATATGTGAATGCTCTGAGAAGAACAAAAGGAGAAAAAAGCAGAAATGCCTCTAAAACATGCATCCCTGTTTGATATCTGCACAAAGACATAAAGAAACTTGAGCTATTGGTCATGGTGGTGCCGATAAAACAGATTATCCACTTAACATCTAACTGCAGAGAGGCACAGAGCAAATGTCAAATATCACCATGAAAACAAAGCCAGCACAAACATTTTGAAGAAATACAAATTCTGATTTGTATTCATGTTAGGACTTTAAAATGACTAACTACTTACTATTCTATAGCAAACAAAATAGCATTTTCATTGTCTTCTGCAGAATTTAAAAAATCAAACTGAGATAGAATATGGGGCAGGACAGGATTGATGCCCTAAGCACAACCCAACAGTGGTGCTCCCTATACAGTCCCTTACTTAAATGACAAGACATTAAGATTCAAACTTTTAACTTTTAGTCACTCACCATGTGAAATAAAATGTTTTTAAAAAATGCACATTAAAGTCAAACATGACAGATAAGGACAATTATTTAAAAAATCAACTAAAGTCAAGTGTGACAGTGAAACTAGTAAGGATGTGATAACTAGGGGGGAAATTTGGTGGTAGCCTGCTTCCCATATGCTTATTTTGCTTATATGTTAATCCAGGACTGACAGTGAGTCAGAGAGAGCAAAGAACCACATGAGACTGCAGAGACTGGGGCCACAGCTGTAAGTACCAAATGCTTCAGGTGAATAATTTCTTCATTTACATTTTATTTATGCTTAAGTGCAAATATTTCTTTTCTGCCCACAAAGGTTTTTATGCCAAAACAAAAAATCTGATGTGAAAAGATACTTGCATAATATACTTTAAAAAATTAAACATTGGAGTACTAAAAGTCAGTCTGTTTAAACGTTTGTTGCTTTCAAAATCTCCCCAAAATAAACAGAGAAAAGTAGATAGGCTGAAATCTCAACCCCACTTTTTCTGATGATGTCAAAATGTCATTAACGTGTGCTACATTAGCAGCTGAATTTTTTTTTTAAATATGGACTTTATCAAAATGGTTGCCTACTCCATTCTTTTAGGTTATTCAAGAGTAAAGTATTTTTAATTTATGGATTTAGTTTCATTGTTCCTTTCCTTATTTAAAGTGCAAAAGGTAAAGGTAAAGGTTTCCCCTGTCCAAATTATGGCCGACTCTGGGGCGGGGGTGCACATCTCTGATTCACAGCCGAGGGAGCCACATTTGACTGAGGACACTTCCAAGGGCATGTGGCCAGCAAAACTATATGTTGAGGCTCATAGCTACCTTTCTCACCAAAGGTGGTACCTATTTATCTACTTGCATTTTTACATGCTTTTGAACTGCTAGTTGGCAGGAGCTGGGGCAAGTAACAGGAGTTCAGCCCATTATGCATATGTATGTCTAAAGTGCAAACACCAGACCAAAAAACACTGAACTATTTAAGAATAGGTGATATCTCACTCTAACCCAATGCATTTGCTTCTATGTGACAACTAGAAAAGATTCCTGTTGGATCAAGCTCATTAGACCTAGCCTCAAATTTCTATTACACAGCAAAGACAGTTTATGAAAATCTCCTTCAAATTGGGCTCAACAGCTGATGACTTCAGGAACATGTCTATACAATCAAATTCTGGATTTTCTTGAGCACCACTTTCCAGATTACTATAGGTGCTGAAGGCCCATCTTCACACATATCTTTGTCCTATTCACTTTGGAAGCAAGGTTAGGAAATGTTTGAGTTTTCTAGCTCCACCCTTTTGGAATGAACAAGTCAAAGCTGAATGCACAGAGTACTTGAAAAAAGTAGAATAAAGGTTAAATTTATGCAACTACATATAGGTGATTGCTAATGTTGATGGGATCTGATCCTCTGTTTTTTGTTGTTTTTGCTTTTATTTTTAATGCCTGAGTGGACTGGAGGTGTGAAGACAAGTTTTTACTATAGAGAAAGGACGTTCATGGCTAAGCCCAATGTCTTGTTTTCCTACAGCAGAGCCAGGACAACCTCTAGTGGAACACCCCAGAGCTGACTTTAAACTTACATTTGGAGCCCCCTCTTCCCCTCATTCCCCATCTTTGCTAGAAACTATTTTCTGCAGAACTATGCTGCCATATCCCTCTAGGGAATACTTTGTCTCTGTGGCAGAGAAAGGGATTTCATGGTAATTCCAGTCACCATGTTCACCTTGAATTACATTCCTGACAGACATACTGAATTGTTTTGAATCAAAACAATTAGATGAGAACAAATTATCCAAGAAAAATTGTCTTTGCAGGGGAAGCTGCCTCATGGCAGCCACTCATTTGGCCAGGATTGAAGCACTGACAATAAATATAGCAACAAACAGGAAGAGATATCTGAAGAATTCTATCTTGGCTAATTGCAATGTCAGTTGCTGTGACCCATACCACCCAGAATTTGCCACAGACTGAAACATACTCTTTAGACTTTGCACTTTCCAAATCTTCCAGTAAACTTGATAGTTTAAAAAAAGGAACAAAAAAGAAACAAAATATGTCCGAAACACTGCATTTTGTGACAAATATATAGGAATAAATGACAGACTAATAAATGAACAGAAAGTACCCAAAATAACATAAATATGTCATCCTTATTAATATAGTATCACAACATGTGGCAGGCTCTAATTGATTTTAGCTATCTCAGAAAACCAAGAAGTATTGGGCATGGTTAGTATTTGAATAGGAAATCACCAGGAAATTTGAGAGTTATAAATTAGACTAGAAAGTTGAAAGCATTTCAGAAGAAGGCAATGCCAAACCATTTTTGTATTGTTGCCTTGAAAATTATATGGATACATTTATAAAGAAATCAATAATTGAGCTTCTGAAAGATCTAGCCTCCAATAAAAAAACATATTAATCTTCTTCCTATGTGATATGAGAAGTGTCAGTGGTAGACATTTTGACAAATACCCTCCAAATCTGAATCTGACCCAGATGTCTGTGAAACAGAAAACATTTGCAATAAACGGGAATAAGCAGTCATTATGGGAGAGGATACAAGCTGTATTTCTATGCAGGCATAAGGAGATCTTTTCTAATTTCTTTTGAGCAATGGCAACAGACTAGGTTTACACATCATGCTAAACCATACCATTGTTTCTTTATTTTGGGATGAGTGTGTTGTATAATATCATAGTCTGTTTAGCCTTGGTGTATACTAGTTTATGCAATACACATCCATACATTAGATATTTGTCCAGCTGATACTCAGAAGTAAAAGAGAGAGAAGTGGTAGTTGAAAAAGGAGGCCATCAAACTCACTCGAGACTTCAGTCATGGCCTAGTGTTTCAATCAGATTTCTTCTATTTTTCTACAGATAAGTCTAAAAGAACAGTGGAACAATCATACAGACATCCAACTGCAAAGGGCAAGAGTGCAAAGTCAGGCATACTTTCCAAAGACAACCAACACTAGCTGTGAACTAATCAGTGCCATTTGATTCAAGGTAGGATCAACTACACAAGCAGACCTATCAATCACTAGCAGAGTTGTTGGAAACAATATTTGTACTTCTATTCCATTTTAGGTACTTCGAAGAGTATACATCAACTGTGGACAACTCGATGACTACAGTCTCTTATTTGCCCTGTGAAAACTCGGGGAATACTGAAACTCTTGGAAAAAAACCTCAGCTATTATGAACCTTTGGATCAGCAAGTTTTACAGCACCAGGTGAGTTTCCTTCAATTCTTAGTAAATTAAGTTTTAAATATAAATTCAAGGATTTGAAAAAAATTATAAAATACAGAGCAAAAGGGTGATTAAAACTTTGATTTTAGAAAGTTTATTGGCCCAGGTAAATTTGAAATAAGATTTTGGAATTAATTATAAAGAATCTTTCCTATGGAAAAATGCTTTTGTTTTCAATTAGTTTAAGAAAACCTAATAAGATTTTGAAACTGGATACTAGACAGAACTAGGAAGAACTAAAGACTGGAATTAAAGGAGAAGAACACTCAAACATGACTTACAAATATCAAATGAAGCAAAATAGTTTAACTTTCAACATACTGAAGGATATTTTTGAACAATGAACCCAGAAGATAATTTTAAGAGTGTTTGTCTCAGTACAGGCTGTGTTTAAAAAATGTAATGGAAATGGAGCAAGTTTTACCTGACAAGATTGACACTAATTTTAAAGTCACCTTAAAAATGACAAGAATGAACAAGAATGACATGGAAAAATATGGACATACAAAAGAAACTGGCCAATGTCTTCATTATTAAAAGGAATAACAAACAATAACGAACTGAGAGAATGACCTGGATAATTTTCCCTACATTGGATTTACAAAAGAGGCCAGTTAATATTTAGAAAGAATTTGTGAGAAGGGACAAAGAAAGAATGAAAAGAAATTAAATTCTAGGACATTATTTGAAGGAGTAAAGATTGTTAGAAGTAACAGGAAGGAATATAAAGTTGATTTATTTAATCAAGGTTTAAATAGATTTGCTATTAGTTCTCCTAACTCTTAATAGACTTTTGCTGACATCAGAACTGAAATTAGGAGAGTGTAAGATTTGTTTATAGATAAGAGATGGGTTATGGAAAGATCATTTGTTGAATTTTAAGAGAAGATAATAAATTACTAAAATTGATTATACTTGTGATGAAGAAAGTCATTTCTTTATATATTTCTTTTCTTTTTCTTTACTATATTTTTTCTTTCTTTTCTATTTCTTTTTTCTTTTGTGTACCTTCTATTTTTTTCTTTTTCTTGTTTCAGTTTGTATTAGTTTTTATTGTTGTAATTGTATTTTTTAAATAAAATTACTATTAAAAGTACAAAAACCTTTCTAGCTAATGTCAATGATTTAGCAGACTCCTATAGAAAGAAAAATGTTCATTGGATACTGTCAATGTGAATTGATAGCTAATATCCTTCAGGATCACTAACTACATTTTAGAGTGTGGGGGAGGAGGAGAAAGTGATGGATGCATATAATCTCTAATGCACAAAATACAAGTCTGCTGCAGTAGACTTAAAAAGAGGAAGCTTTACAACTGATAGTAGGGTTAGAAGCAATAACCTGTGGGCTTCTTCCCAGCTTTAACCTTCTATGAAAAGTGGAATTATTCAAGAGGATAGAAGCCAAGGCGCATAAGATTTTACATTATAGATGAAAGAGTTTGCAATGAACTGCAGCAGAGTGCCAATAAAATCTAGCTGCCTTCCCTTTCCTAAGATTTGACTTCTGCCAGTATATAGGAATTAAGATGCTAAATTATCATTAGCATGTGAATGGTGTTTAGAATATTAAGATCTTCAGAGTAAGAATTTTGAACAGAGGGAAGACAATTGAAAAAAATATCACAATTTTATACTTCAAAACATTCTAGCAAAGTGCTAGAATGAAACTATGATTACCTGAACCTCAGATTTAAAAGGTCCATCTCTCAGTTTGCCCTAAAGTAGCTACTTTTTAAAATACAGTTGTCAAACTGAGAGCCAGTTTAGTGTAGTGATAAGGTGCTGGACTAAAAACTAAGAGACTGTGAGTTCTGTTTCTTCACTTCTCTCTGTGAAGCTAGCTAGGTAACTTTAAACCAGACATTCTCTCTCAACTCAATTCACTTCACTGAGCTATTGTGGGAAAAATACAGGGGAGAGCATTCATTATGTATGCCACCTTGAGTTGTTCAATTAAACAGAGACATAAATCTATTTTAAAGGATGTCCAGGCAATCTTTTAGCTAAGCATGTTATCTGAAGGATTATCTATGCCAAAACCAGTTTGTAAAAAATAATTCAAGAAAAGAGAATAAAGAGAATTACTGTATCCATCAGTGGTGAGTTCCACATTCTAGAGCAGTCCAGTTACTACTGCCCATTTAGTATAGCTATATAACTGATGTTATTGTTCTATTATTCTTCCAAAATGAAGAAATAGTACAGTGAGGTAGGTGCTACAGGCAGTATGTTCTGTGGAGTCAAAGCAGAGGAACTACCTTGGCTATTTTTCTTAAGCCTTCTTCTAAACATTTCCCTCTGTTGAAGAATAGACCATCTTTGACATGGCCCCTAAACTGGCTTGCTGCCCTCAGTAAAATTAGAGCAGACTATCAATTTAAGACTGACTTCAAGTAAGAAGACTAAACTTCATCAAATATATTGGACTATAGCTTTTGGCAATCTTGGGTGCAAGTTACTCAACATGCCTACTGAATGACAAGCAGCACATTAATCAGCTTTGAGGTTTGGAGAAGGAGAAAAGGGGAGAGGCAGAGAATACTTAGGACCCACAGAATGTGAAGAAGTGTCTGTTGTGGGATAAAAGTTGAAATCAGGAGAGGGAAGCAGCAACAGATTGATATAGCCTAGAGCAGGGGTCGGGAACCTTTTTGGCTGAGAGAGCCATAAACACCACATATTTTTAAATGTAATTCCGTGAGAG